>CM071924.1:9098229-9238790 GCA_016081115.2 Rehmannia glutinosa
ATCATAACTTATGGGTATTTGAAGCTAAGCGGCTTGTAACTAACTTCGTTAAGCTTATCTTGGCTTCTATAGTCAAGCTTCTCTTCTTCTCCCCTTAGAAATCATCAAAAAAGAAATTATCCGATTTTTAATCGTAAGTTTAAGAGTCTGAAATCTGAAAGCGTGGTATCGGTATTTGAAAATTGAAGCTTATAAACCAAATAGGAGGTTAATGATTAAAAGTCGAATTATACCTTGAAGACGGTTTAAAAATCTCAAGTTTTGTTAAAAACCGATCTCTATAGAGACTTTTTGAATCTCGATATGAATCGATGATGAACTATATTTGAAATAATTTTCACGGACTTGTTATCCTCAAAAACAAGAAAGATTTTAAAGCTTTAGATGAACAAGTCAAGAAGTTTTCATAAATGCAATTGGAAAATTAAAGTCATGACTTTTAGATTAGCTTGGGAAAATTTGAAGTCGAGCGTATAAATAAGGCATATGGAATGTCGAGGTTATAGAAATAGCTAAAAGTGAAACTTACCATTCAATTTGTTTGTCAATCGCATCAATATGTCTTTCAAGCTCGGTAATCTTTAAATTGGTATTCATAGCAGGTTGAGTTGATTCTTCCTTGAAAAATGCAAAGATATTTTTTAATTTGATAGTGAATTTATAACCACGCTAAATCCTTGGCATTGATTAAATTGAAGTCAATGATGGTGAGCTCCCCATCATGTGATACTATGCTCATCTAAAGTTCTATATCAACTTATCTTGATTCTGTTACAAAAATATTCATTTGATCAAAAATATTCCATAAATATGCACAAGCAAACAATGCTAGACCTTTTTCAAAAACAAGGAGAGTCAAAATCAACTTTATTTTTGTAAAATCATTTAGCAAAAATAGCTAAGTGGTTAATGATAATACCATGAGTTACGGGTACTTGTTTAAACACATCTGGTTTTTATAAAGATTATTGGCCTAGAAAAATTTAAACCCAATATGTTGTTTTATGATGAGAACTATCTTTGAATAAAATTTAGAAAATAGGATTAAACATCCATTGGTAAAAAATAAGAAGCGTTTTAAAAAGAATGGGCAAGTAAAAATGAAATAGCTACCATAAATATTTGCAAAATGTTACATCAAAATCAATTACTTTCTTGAAAGATACGTTGGGACTAATTTCGCCATATAGTTCATAAGCAATGTTGCGTATGGTCAATGTCGAGTTTAGTTCCATAATACCTTGAATTTTTTGTCTACTTCATCACTATGTCATAGGGCATCCAATTGATCTAAGGTGTTCATAATAGAATATTTACATCCAAATCTTTTGAGGTAACTAATATTTCGATATTACTTCATTTCTCATCTACACAACTTAACAAACCACCATTAACGGCATCGCTTATATGAAGTCCAAGAAAAATATTTCAAGTGTAAAAACATTCTCAATTATCAATCACAAAATATCTTCACATAAGAAAGCATAGTAGAGATAAAACACTATATATATAGAAATATGCCAAAAAACACATACTATGCATTTAGAAGAAATCAAGAATGCAAGTTCAAATACCTTTTTAAAAATTTAAGCCAAAATAGCTAACTTTAAAAATCCGAGAAATTGTATAGTTGAGACCTCATTGTTAAGTATTTGAACACGAGTTGACAAAGTAAATATGTGAAATCAAATTTAATAGGTTGTTTTCAAAAAATCCTCTAACGGCACTTGTATTTAAGCCATTTGAAAGTAGCAAGACATAACACACGGTAATACATATATCGAAATTATAAGAGTAAGAATAATACAAGTAAAATTCACTAATTTATGCCATTCTTGACAAATAATGACGTAAATGGCCATTTTGTGAAAATATGTAAATTCTACACAATTCTTAAAACAAATCTAAAGACAAATCATAATGATAAAACAGAAAGCAAGAGATATCACAAGTTAAGTTTGTGCCATAAAAATCATAAGAGACGCATTGTCACACATTAGTCTACAAAAATGCACAAGAGTTTTAAAAACATCATATAAGGTCTTCTTTTCAAAATATTTTAAAAGCACAAATATATATTGCCAAGACCTTAATTAAAAGAAAATCAATACTTGAAAACTCATGTTGCAATAAAGACACAAATAAAAGCATCCATAATAACAAAATAAAATGCATATTTAATCAGTGAGATACGCTGGTTACCAATCACGCCGTTTAATGGGTTGTGTCGTTCCCATTGTTGATGATATCTTCCCTTTAGAATCATCTTGTTGATGACAGCTTCCAATCGCTCCATTTCCAAACATTGTGGCTTTCCCATTTTGAAAGTGTCTGTTTTCTTGGAAAAATCATCTTTTGATGATGTTTTTGCCACTTCAAAGGATTTTGTTCATCCCGTTTTGATTATTTCTCTTCTTGGAAAATGACTTTGTTCAAAAATGTTTTCTCCTTTGATCAAATGAAATGGTCATTTGATGTTTACTTAGCGGTATGAATTTTCTTCGATTATTATTTCGTCAGGTACCTAATATAACATAGTTTTGCGGGTACCCTCAAGTCATTGGGTCCTTTAGGATTAGTCTTGAGACTTTTAGGTCTCAAAGATAATTTGAGCTATTTCTAGCCCGACAAATATTTACGTATGACCCTTTTTAGTGTAATAAAAGCAAGTAATATTACTAACATGCATAGGAACTTGATTCTTTTTCATATCTTGACAATATTGCTCATGATCAAGTTCACTATTCAAACTATCACAACCATTAACATTCACAACATTTTTAAAATTTACGTAATCAAGTTGGATTTTGATAAATCATTTTTCATGCAATTAATATCCTCAAAAAGAGTACTATTTTGTTTTTCAAAGTTTCTAACCTTGTCAAGTGTGGTGGTGTGAGCACATGATAGTGATTCATAGGAAGTAAATAAACTATCCTTTTCATTTTTCAAAACATTGAATTCCTTTTTCAAATTTTTGTACTTAACTAGTAAACCTTGAATTCATTTTGAAGATCATCAAAATCATTTTGCAAATCACTATAATCATTTTGAATAACACTATCATAGGAGGTAGAGGGTTTGACATACCTCGTTTTCTTCTTTGATGCCCAAGATAAATGTTCAACTTCTTCATAGTTTGTAAGGATTTTTCTTAGATTTGAACTTGTATCCCTCTTGAAGATAGATGCTTTGTTTGACTCCTTTCATTTGCAAATACTCCATAGGTGGCTTCTAATTTTTGCCATACTTCATGTGCCGACGAATTCCTACAATATGTTCATATTCCAAATTAGTAAATGAACAATACAAAATGTTGAGAGCTTTAGTTTAAGGAGATGTTTTCTTCTCTTCATCATTGAGCTCTTTGAAGCCTTTGGGGTGTGTGGTGTAACTTTCATTGGAATGGATTCTCCATTGATGACGACGTTCCAAATATCGAACCATGAACCTTGTAAATAACATTCCATTCTTTCTTTCCAAAATATATAATTTTTGGAATCAAATAAGTATATGGCTTGGTGGTGGGGTTTAGGTAAGATGAGCTTGGATTTCAGTAGACGATCGTTTCTCTTCACTCGCGATGTGAAACGAGCTTGCCAAAAGTTTGGCTCGATACCACTTGTAAGTCCAAGCGCTACGATAATCTAGAGGGGTTGAATATATTATCTCCATATTTCGATTTCCCTCTTTTTCGAACCGAATGCTCAAAACAATAATAAAGGTGCGAATGTAAACAACACGCGTCGATTTATAGTAGTTCAACCCACCTAGGGCCTAATCTACTACCACCCGGTATATCCAGGGATGGATTTCAAAAAGAAAAAGATTTTATTAATTTACCACAAATTAATACAACACCAACTTACAACGACACCTTCAAGAGCACCACACTCTTTTTCAACACCACCTTTGAGATTACCACAATCTCACTTGAAGATTACCACAATCTTCAAGCGACACCTTTGTGAAGATTACCACAATCTTCAACCTCAAGAATACCAAATTCTTCAACACCTCAACAAGAAGATTACCACAATCTTCTTACACCTAACACCTAGATCACCCAAGTGTGTTCTTTACCAAAGAACACTCACAAGGATATCTTGTGTTGAATGATAACCCCAAAAATTCAAGATTACAACTCGATAATAAATTATACAATTGAGTGCAAGTATAATCAAGAATAGCCTAGACCTCAAGGATGTGAAAGTGATAAGCTAGGCAAATTACAACAAGAAATAAGACGATGTAAGAACAAGTGTATTCTTGAGTGTATCTTGTTGTGTTGTAGTTTTCTCATCTTGTGTTGCTTCAATTCTTCCTCTATTTATAGAAGATGTCTTGTACATGATAGGCTCCTCTTGGGGACATGAATTTGCAAAAAATTGCAAGACAATTGAAGAAAAGAGTGTTAGAAATCAATCCCACAAATTAAGGAAAATATACATTTGCTGACAATTTACATTTTCTTTGTCAAACTCAAGAAGCGACGGTTTATGAAAAATAAGTTTGAAATATCGTAAAACATTTTACATTGGGCGTAGGTCAATGTGTACCTCGTTCGATTGGCCGATTTTGCAGAGTCGCAGACTGACCAAAAAAAAAATGAAGATCAAAGTTTCATTTCGATGTTTTGCTCCAGTCTTTGCAGTCGTCTCTTTAGTCGAATTTGGTCGACCTCCTAAATGCAATGTTGTCCAGATTTTTGACAAAAATAAACCTCAAGAAATACTCCAAAAATTCAGAAAAGCATTTTTAAACCGATGGGATTATTTAGGACAACATTAGAAATATAGTTTGAAGAAATAAAACATTAACACAAAAAGTGTTGTCGATATTAATTCAATAAATACTCCGAAAAATAGTAAAAATATTTTAGATCAATTGTGAGTATTAGGACAACATAGTTTCAATGTAAAACCACTTTGACTTAAAATCATTAAATGTGTTGTCCAATTTTATATCGAAAATAAACTTGAGGGAAATACTCCAGGAAATTATTAAAACCATTTTAAACCGTTTAGGAGTATTTGGACAACCTTTAAAAAACATTGTTTTGGTGTAAAAACAAAATCATCAAAATCATGATGAAACCATTTATCAAACAATTATTTGTGAAGTAAGTAGAAAAATAATCTTTATAAAATTTGTACAAGTGATTTGGTTAGTCAAAATGTTTTTATCTTGTCGCCAATAATGATTTTTAACTAGTTTATGACATTGGCGACTTGGATATGTTGGATACAAAAATTTGCAAACTATTTACAAAACCAACATGTAAAAGGACTACCCAAATTGAATTTTAAAAATCTTGGCTTATGTGACACATCGAAAAGAACAAATTAGTTAAAAGTAGTTTTAAGCCCAAAAATGAAATTTCCACAACCAAACCTCTACAATTACTTCATCTTGATTTGTATGGGGATATTCGTACGGCTTAGTTTAAGTGGAAAACATTACACCTTTGTTATAGTCGATGAATTTTCTAGATATACTTGGGCTATTTTTCTTGCAAATAAAAAAGCGATGTCGTTAATGAGTTTGTTAAGTTGTGTAGACTTATTGTCAAATGAAAAGGAAGATGCTATCAAGTCTATTCAAGTGATCGAGATGGTGAATTTGATGGTGAATTTAGAATCTTTTGTGAAACCAAGGGATATGCTCACAATTTTTCGGCTCAAGAACACGCAACAAAAAATGGAGAGTGCGAAAGGAAAAAAATCGAGACTCTTCAAGAAATGAGTCGGTCCATGCTAAGCAATTTTCACTTCAAAATATTTTTGAAATTTGAAACCGTAAGTAGATCGTGCTATGTTATTAATCGTGTTTACCTTCGTCTAAATTGAATAAAATACCATATGAGTTTTGGAAAGGAAGAACTCAAATATTAGTTCTTCAAAATATTTGGGTGTAAGTGTTTTATTTTGAATACTAAGGATCAATTGGACAAACTTGATCCTAAGGCCATTGAATGAATATTTATGGGGTACTCAACCAAGAGCAAAGCAAATTGGGTTTACAATAACTAGTATGGTTGTTGGAGAATCTATCCGTCGAATTCTATAAAGCACCAGGTGTTGAAAGGATACCCGATGATGAAAGTGATGAAGAGGATGTTATTGAACAAATTGTTCAAGATGATGCTCAAAATGATCAACTTTCTACTTCAAATGATCAACCGTCAACCTCAAATATCCCTCAAGAAGACAAAGGTGATAATCGGATCTTCCCATAACATTGAAATTTAAGGAGATCATCAAAAGATCTCATTATTGGTGATCCCCTTGATAAAGTGATAACTAGAAGAAAATTTGCCGAAAGCTCTTATTTCTCAAAAAGAGCCTAAAAATGCTAAGGAAGCAATTGAAGAAGAGGATTGGTTTTTAGAAATGTAAGAAGAGTTGAATCAATTTGAAAGGAATGATGTTTGGAATTAGTACATTGTCTCCATCACAAACAATTATTGATGTATATTTGAAACAAACTCGATGACCAAGGCAATATTGTTGAAACAAAGCAAGGTTAGTAGCTCCGAGGTATTGTCAAGAATAAAGTATTGATTATGATGAAACTTTTTGCACCACAGAGCACGTTTATAAGCTATTCGTATTTTACTTGCCTATTCTTGTTTTAAAAATTTCAAGCTTTGCAAATGGATGTTAAATCGCATTTTTAAATGGTTTTATTCAAGAGGAAGTCTATGTAAAACAACCTCAGGGGCTTGAAGATTTTCGGCCAAATGATGTTTATAAACTTAAAAGGCCTTATATAGTTTGAAGCAAGCACCTGTGCATGGTATGATAGACTTATCTCTTTTCTTTTACAAAATGGTTTTACAAGAGGTAAAGTTGATACTACTCTATTTGTTTTTTGAAAAATGGCAAGATTGTTTACTAGTTCAAATTTATGTTGATGATATTATATTTGGTGCTACTCTTGATGAATCTTTGTGCAAGAAAATTTCTAAGTTGATGCAAGTGTGAATTCGAAATGAGTATGATGGGAAGCAACTTCTTCCTTGGACTTTAAAATAAGAAATGACATGAAGGTATTTATATTTCACAATCAAAGTATACAAAAGAACTTAATGAAGTTTGGCATTGAAGAAGGAAAACCGTCACTACTCCAATGGCAACCAATATCAAGGCTAGACAAGGATGAAAAAAAGGCAAGTCGGTTGATGAATCAATATCAGTATGATTGGTAGCTTACTTTATTTAACCGTAGAGACGACATTCTTCATGCAAAGATGCATATGTGCTCGTTTTTCAAAGCAATCCCAAAAGAATCTCATACGAGTGTTGTTAAGCGGATTTTTTGATATTTGAAAGGCCTTTATTATTCAATATGGCTTGTTTTATCCAAAGAATGAAAAACTTTCTCTTAAATGATATAGTGATTGATTATGCGGGAAATATTAATGATCGCAAAAATCTTCGGATCATGTCAATTTTTGGCGATTGCCTAGTGTCTTGGTTTTAATGAAACAAAAATGTGTTTCATTATCCACGGCAACTGGCCGAATATATTTCCGCGGTTTTTGTTGTAATCAATTGCTTTGGATGAAACAAACCTTAGCGGATTACAAATGTTCTTTTGAAAATATTCCCGTTTTTGTGATAACACGTCCACTATAAATATTTCTCAAAACCGGTTCATCATAACCGTACTAAACATATTGAGGTTCGTCATCATTTTCTAAGGGATTGTGTTTCCAAACAAAAAGTTGAGATGTCTTTTGTTAGTCTCAAGATCAACAAAAGCTCGTTTAGGATGCATATTAAATAAGGTTTATGATTGCATTTTGTACGTTTTTCAAACTTAAGGGTGAAAAATCGGATATTTGGACCAATATTGGACGGAACCAAAAATTGACTCAGGGGATAGGATGACCAAAGGGGTCGGCCAAGGCGACCACTCCCTGGTCAAATTTAGTCGACCGGATCATTTTCAGAGTTTAAAATAGCTTTTGTCCAATACTTATCCATTTTTGCTCTACTTCTTCAAACTCGAACCCTTTGCAAATTTCACACACTATTCACTCAAAATATTTTATTTCTTGTAAATTCTATATTTTGGATACCATATTGCTCGTATATCATCATTGTTTAACTCGACTTCTCCAATCAATTGGTAAGTTTAGTTCCTTTTTAATCTCAATTGGGTTGAACCCTTTAAGAAAGTACTTATACTTTGGGATTTTGATGCATTATTGTATATTTGTGATGGAAATTATGTATGATGATGGATTATGCTTGTATATTTATGATTGGTGATCAATTTTTGGGATGATTGCACTTACAAGTGTTTATATATCTTCGGTTTTACTCATACGTCACGTCAGTGTTCGATAAAATATTTCAAAGAAAATTTCTTTGTTTACATGATTGTCGATTTCAAAAGTCTTATAAGTTTATAGAGATCATGTTTTGTCACTCAAACGAGCTTTTACAAATTGTCTTTTCAAGTTTGCCCTTATCATTTGGAATTTTAAGCTCTATGTTCAAAAGCCTCGATAATTCTGATGCGCACTTTGATATATGTTTATGATATTTTTATCGTGATAACATTCTTTTTGATGATTCAAAGGGGAGAAACGAAACAAGCTCATGAGCTCAAAGAAGCTAGAAAAAGCTCATGAGAAAAATCTATTAGTTTGGCTACTAAAAGCCATAAGTTGTGAATGTAACTTAGTCAATGGACTTATTATGGACTTTTATGCTTGTCTAATGATTCTTTTGACATGGGGAACTTTAAGCTCATGATATTCAAGTTTCAACTATAAAAGCCGAGCTTTTAGCTTTTAATTATTTGTTTTTACTTACTCTTGTTGTGCATGTTGATAGGGGAGCTTTTATAAAATATTTTGAAAAATCTTTGCTTATACTTGTGTTTTAAAACGGTTTGTAGTTTTTGTTTTAAAATCAATCTCTAAAAAATGTTTTTGGTTTGTAATCATCAAAAGGAGGTTTGTTAGATAAATTGTTTTATCATGGTTTTGATGATCATATTTTACTAAGTTTTTATACCAAAACAATGTCTCATATTGATTGTCCAAATACTCCTAAATCGGTTTTAAATTATTCTTCTGAGTATTTCTTGTAGATTATTCGACTATTCAAACTTTGTATCGAGTAATATTAAAAGTGATTTCCATGTTTTAAAGTGTTTTTAATAATTAGAATATCATCAAGGTAAAATGGCGCTCGAAAAATAAATTTAATTTTTTGCGGTCAGGATACCCCTAGAAGCAGTCGACCGGGTCGGTACTCAAGACGTCTCAAGTTTCTTTTCCAACACATTTCTCCAGGGGATGGGTCAACCCACATGGGTTGACCCGAGTCTTCGAGCCCTCATCTGCGCCTCTATACTCCGTCTAATCTTTTTCCAGGGGTGATGTCAAAGGTCGACTGAGGTAGTTGACGATTGACCCTCCCGGTCGACCTGTGTGGGTTCCAGCTAACGAAATTATTTTCAAATCTTTTATGCTGAAATCGACCGGTCGAAGTCGACAAAAAAGCGATTTTTTGAGCCTCGTGGGAGACAGATTTTCCGATTTTGGGAAGTTGATTTGTAACAATTGATATCTTGATTTGATCCGCATTTTCTTTCTGATTTCACTCTCCAAGATGAGCCTATCAATGTACAAGCAAACTTTGTTTTTCATACTCTTGTTGTATTTCTAGCCTTGTCATCACTTGCACATCTTGAGGTCTAGACTTTTATTCTTGATTACGCTTTGCACTTCAAAGTTGTATACTTTATTATCAAGTTTGTAATCTTGAATTTGTCAATCATCCAAAATAAGATATCCTTGTTGTTGTTCTTGTGGTAGAGCACATTTGAGTGATCTTAGGTGTTGAAGAGTGTGGTACTCTTTATAGGTGAAGGAAAATTGTGGTAATCTCCTTGGTGGTGTTGTAAGAAGAGTGTGGTACTCTTGGTGAAGGTGTAATAATTTTGGTAATTATTAATAAAATTCTTTTCTTTTCAAATCCATCCCGTACATACTGGGGTGGTAGAGCACGTAGTCCTAGGTGGGTGAAGCTCTTTAAACCATCGTGTGTTGTTTATTTTCCAAGACTTACATTCTTGTTTCCATCTTCACATTCGAAAAAGAGGCGAAACTAGGAAAATCGCATAATCTATTCACCGACTACAGATTATATTGTACTTGGACTATGAGCTGATGACTCCTTAGCCTCGAAAATTGAATACGGGAAAGATAGACTTGATAAAATACTCTCTCAAAGGAATGTTCATCAAGATCGTACAGAAGTATTGGTTATGCTCATATAAAAGACGACTCGGAAAAATAGAAAGTCTAAAAATTATTTTTGTAAAAAGGTAACCTCTCTGTTTCCATTGTCAAGAAAACACGACTTTGTTCATGTTTGTCACTACTATAATCATCTCGGTCATATCATAACTAAGTGCTTTTATTTCGTAAATATTTTAGGCGGGAAAAATGATGCCTTATGTGTGAAAGAGTCGCCAAAAATGGTCCAGGCGGAATAGGATCCCTAAAACAATTTTAGTGTATTTTTAAAACATGGGGGGCTAGGATCCCAAAATAAGTGGTCCGATAAAATTTTGGGACATCTCGACCCAACCCGATTCTCCTTGGCCCCGATGGATGGACAGGCCGACTCCACCGGCCACTTTAATAAATTTACTCTACTTATGTGTTACCACATCAAAGGAACACTCTAATGCTAAAGTTGATATGATTAACAAACTTAGGAAGTCCGGATTAGAAAAATAATTTCTCTTGCTTTGTTGCTAATACTTCCCTAAGGCTAATGTTTCTTAGTCTTGGTATTTTAATAATGCATGTTCTCATCATATGACGGTGATCCTAAAAAATCATTGATTATAAATGTTATGAAGGCAAAACATGTTATATTTGAAGATGGTCTTTAGAAGGTAAAGTTCTTGGAATAAGAACCTTGAAGGTTTAAGGAGTTACTCGATTGAAATATGTTTTACATGTGGAAAAGTTGAAAGCTAATCTCATTAGGATTAGTATATGACTTACCTTCCGAATAGTGTGTGGTCGACATATTCAAGAACACCGCTTCGGGATGTGATAGTATTTTCAAGCGATGAGTAGCTTGGTGGAGTGGATCCACCTTGGCTTGAATAGTAGATATGATGCGGGGGAGTTGATGAACTCCATGGGTAAGCATAAGAGCAGGATGGTGGAATTAACTAGTGGGAAGAATCTGAAAGAGTTGGTAAATACATCAAATTATGGAGTTTAGGTGGTGATGAGGTAGATGTAGATGCCTTGCCCAACATTCCGGAGAATGCTTCCAGTGGATATGGCAAAGAAAATAATGATGATGAAGCCCCCAGATCGAGCATTTTACTATTTTCCTTAACTAGATTAGCTCTTTTTAGCTTTGTATATTCAAAGTTTGTATTTGGATGTTTGATATTTTGTACATGAGATATTTGCTACCTTCACAAAGGCATGGATATATTTTATGTTTGGATTTTTCCTTCAAGGGTGTGCCCTTGAGCCCCGAGCCGTTCAGTTAATGTTTCTAGTGTCTTTGGTCCACTCTTCTTCACACGGGGTTTTTTTTCTCTTTGGAGTTATTTTGCATTTTGAGTGGGTCTCGGACCTCGAATTTCCATGCTCAATTTGGAAGTAGTAAAATATCGAGAAAGGGATCATGCGGGTGGGCGAGAGCGAGTGGACGGATGGAAATGAATGAGGAGAAAGAGGGTCCCAGGAAGCCGGGGAGGATGCCCTCCCGGGCGCGCCTCGCACCTTTCGCGTGGGGAAGCACATGCCTCAGGGGGCATCCCTTAACCCCAACATATTTTTCTCGAGCGCATATCCATCTTCTCTCTCCAGGAGTTTTCCTACATTCCCAATAAGTTTTGGAGTTGTGCGCCGTTGGCGAGGGTATTGTGGAGTTGTCTTTGTTTGAGTCCAGCGAAAAAAATTGTGAGGATGAGTCAGATGAGGCCCCCCGGCCAAAAGATCGGCATGATAGTCTCCACTAGGATGCTGAGCAATAGTTTCGGGAAAATGGTGAGCAAAATGACGTCTCGATTGAAGTATGTTTTACATGTGGAATGGTTGAAAGCTAACCTTATTAATTAGCATTAGTATACAACTTACCTTTTTGAATAGTGTGTGGCTGACATATTCAAGAACACCGTTTCAGGGATATGATAATTTTTCCAAGCGAAGACTAGCTTGGTGGAGTGGATCCACCTTACGCTTGTATACTTTTAGATGTGATACGAGGAGGTTGGTGAACTCCATGAGTAAGCATAAAGAGCTGGATAAGTGGAATTGACCAGAAACTCAGTTTCTGGGTTAATCCCAAAGAGTTGGTAGATTTGTTGAATTCTTGAGTCTCGAGGGCGGTGATGAGGTAGGGTAGATGCCTCGCACGACATTAGGAGAATGCTTCAGTGGATATGACAAACAAAATAATGATGATGAAGCCTCCCGGACTAGAGAATTTTACTATTTTCCTTAGCTATATTAGTTTCTCTTTTAGCTTATCTGTTCAAGGTTTGTATTCGGATGTTTGATATTTTGTACATGAGATATTTGATGCCTTCACAAGGCATGAATATATTTTATGTTTGGATTTTTTCCTTCAATAGTGTGCCTCGAGCCCTTTGGATTGCTCAGAATGTTTCTAGTGTCTTGGTCTAAGTCTTCTTCTTCACGGGGTTTCTCCTCTTTGAGAGTTTTTGCATTTTCAAAGCGGGGTCTCGGACACTCGAATTTTTGTTCTCGATTTGGAAGTAGCGAAATGTCACGGAAAAGGATCAAGCGGGTGGAGCCGAAGAAAGTGGACGGATGGAAGTGAATGAGGTAAAAAAGAGAGTTAGAAGTAGGGGGAGGACGCACTATTAAGAACGTTGGGCCAAGACGTCACGCCTTCCGCGTGGGGAAGTGCACGCCTCCAGGGGTATCTCGTGTCCCCAGATATTTTTCCTCGTACGCATCTCCGTGTTCTATGGAGTTTTCCTACGTTCCCAACAAGGTTTTGGAGTTGTGCACCGTTGGCGAGGGTATTGTGGAGTTGTCGGTTGAGTCCGAGTGAAAAAAATTGTGAGGAGGAGTTCGGGAAAAAGTTCGGATGAGGCCCCTTGGAAAAAAGTATCAACATAGGTCTCCTAGGATGTTGAAAAATAGTTCGAGGAAATGGTGAGCAAAATGACTTTATTGCCTATGGAGGCAAAAGATAGTCCATAGTTATCCCATATTTCTGCGTGTTGGCCCCAGGGCCAGGAGATGGCTATACTCCATCCATGGCACTCTCCAAGACTAAGTCTCGTAAGGTATAGCTACGCGCTTTATTCGTGAGCACTCGTCAAGCACCAAGTCCCACTAAGCGACTTCACGCCGGCTAAGCAAGAGGGCGCCCTTCTCTAACTGGGGCATGCAAACACCATTCCCCACTCCTACATACATATATATATATATATATATTATTCTCCAATCTCAACTCTCAATTACCATGAGGACTACTCTCTAACAAGAAGTATTATGCCTCTCAATAAGTCCGTGGGGACGCATCCCATCTGAGAAACTCAATTTCTAGTCTTCTGCGAGCTCCCACCCTCGGGGAACTTCTCCCATTTCTAGGGACCACTCCTTTTAAGCAAACATCATCCTCTTCAAAAGATCAAATCCTTCACAAATCACATATTCACAAGACACTCACTCCACTCCGCCGCGACCTGTAACTAGAGAAGTCAAGATAAAGAATAAGACAAGCCAACATGATACTATTCTAGCTCGATAATGCTCCATGCTTTCGCACACGAGTTAAGGGGGGTTATGTTTGGGCAAAAATGTACATTATTATATTTATGTATTTATTTAATCCCATTAATTATTCATTAATTATCGGCTATAGATGAAATAACTGCCGCGTAGTCTGGATCCCATTAATCTTTGGCTTGATCATCGGAGGGGCCTCCGGGACAATCTTAGGGTTCGTCTAACGTTTGTTGGTGTTGCGAGACAAGTTCCCATCAGGAAGATTTGGTCGCGGAGAAGAAGACTTTGACTTTATCGAAACATTGGCTTGAAGTGATTTGCTCTAAAAGCAACATCACAATGTTATATTAGGGTGGCAATCTCGACCACGACACGAAAACACGACCTTAACCTAACACGATATAAGTGGGTTAGGGTTGACCCATTTATTATTCGGGTCATAATCGTGTCAAACCCATTTGACCCAAATAATAAATGGGTCAGTTTCGGGTTGGCCTGAAATGACCCACTGAACCCGTTTAACCCGTTTAAATAAAAAAATTCAGCATTATTTTTAATATTTTTAATATTCTATATATAAATAATACAAAATTCTCATTTTATCATAATAAATAAAATTTTATTTAAGGTTAAAAAATATACGGGTCATTTCGGGTCGTGTTCGGGTTACCCATGTATTAAACAGGTCGTGTTCGGGTTGACCCATCTGACCCGAATAAATATACGGGCCGTGTTCAGGTTGGGCAAATTTGTGTAATTATCATGTCTCAACACGACCCGTGAACCCACTACAAAACAAACTGTGTTTAGTGACACTAAAATTTTCTCTTGGTGACGCTTATTAGCATCACAATGTATATTACCTACGCTTTTGAAAGCGTCATGAGTTGCGTTGTTAAATTTGATGTGAAAATATCCAGGTAAATCTATGTGTAGGTAAATCACATTTTCTGACGCTTTTATCAAATGTGTCATTATGTGGTGATCTTTATTTTTGTCATACAATTAATAAAAATTTAATATTATTTTAAATGAAGTTTTGCTTACGCTAAAAGCGTTGCTAAATTTAGGGAGGTATTTATTAAGCGTCTTTAAAATCGCGACGCTTTTGAAAATTAGTGTCATTAAAATTATGACGATTTTTATATTTCTAGCTTTTGTAAAATTTATTAAAGATCAATTATTTATTAATTAATTTTTAAAAAAATTTAAACTTAATATTTAATTTTTGATTCATTTTGAATCTACTTGCTGTTATTCAATTATACACCACATGTCTTCTATTTATTAACTCTCAAAATTACTCTCAACACTTCAATCTTTCGATGTGGGATAAATATTCTAATTGTTTGCTTTGTGACGCTTTTTAATAAGCGTCTTTATTTTAATGACACAAACAATAAAAGTGTAAGTACCTTTTAATTTTTTATGACAAATAAAAAAATGTGTAAGTAAAATAGGAAGTGTCATCAATTTTATGACGCTTTTTAATAAGTGTCGTCATTTTGGTGACACAAAGAATAAAAGTGTAAGTAAATTTTTAAAGTTTGGCGACAATTAAAAAAATGTGTAACTAAATTAGAAAGTGTCATCAATTTTATGCGCTTTTTACTTAAGCGTTGTTATTTTAAGGACACAAATAAAAAAGCGTAACTAAATTCTATAATTATCGTGACACTTATAAAAAAGTCGGTAATTTTATTGAAATAATGACACTTCAATAAAAGTGTCATTAAATTGACTAAAATACTAACGCTTTCTAATAAGTGTCACTAATTTTTATAATTAACGCTTTTTAAAAAGCGTCATTAAATCTTATTTATAATGACGCTTTTTGGTAGCGTCATTAAATATGTGTTGGTATAGACCATATTTCTTGTAGTGACCAGTAACACGAATTGCCACCCCTATGTTATATTGGATCTGTTTTTTTTTTTTAATATCTTTTTTCATTCTCTTTTTCGTTTGTCTATGAGATGATGGTTGTTTTGTTGCAGAAAATATTTGTATTTTTGTTGCAGAAAATATTTGTATTAAATATTCATGTATTTGCAATTTTTGTGCATCTTGTATGAATATAATAACTTCTTTGTCAAAAACAAAAAGGACCAATGATATATTGAATCAACTCTGATTTTCACCTCAATCTAAAAAATGTGAATAGTATTGCATGTTAACATAATATTTAAGTTGTATAGTGGATTTTTTATTGACGTCACATACTTTTCCAATATTATTTCACAAACAATTTACGTTCAGACTCTAAAAGTCAAGCCACCACATAGAATTATAGATCATTTAAGATAACAATAAGCAAATTTGTCAACGCCGCGCCAGTTAAAATTAACTCTAAATGTTACTCCATTCCTTAAATTTTAATAACTCACCCAATTAAGTAGTGTTATAAATAAAAAAATTATTTATAATTTAAATATAAGTTATATTTAATATTTTTTTTCAAATAATGTTGATGATGATTTTAACAACTTTTTATAAAAAATAGAGATCATCATTTTATTACAACAGGAAATTTTTTTACAAAAAACCCTTGAGTTTGCTTTATCATCATTTTTATAATACCTAATTTCTCAAAATTGGGAATCCGATTTTTTTGATAGCCTAATTATAAAATATTTCATAAAACTATATATATATATAATATTATTTCAAGTCAATTTACGAATAACATATTTAATTAAATTTATTTAAAAATCTTATTTAAAATTTGATACTTTAAAATTATTTTCTCAATTACTATCATTAATTTATAATTACAATCAAGATATTTCCATCCAGGATTTCTAAAAATAAATAAATAGATAAATAATTTGTTACGCAAAAAAGTTATTCCATTCTAAATTCATTCCATTCCAACCTAACTCTAAAACTCCATTCCTTAAATTTTAATAACTCACCCAATTAACTTTTTTTCAAATAATGTTGATGTACTTTAACAACTTTTAAGCTTTATCATCATTTTATAATACCTAATCTAATTAAATCTAATTATAAAAATTTGTAAAAAATAGTTAACCCATTAGGATTTTGTAAAAATAAATAAAGATATAATAGTTAGGTTAAATACAAAAACTATTCATGAGTTTACAAAGAAAATACCTAGTTATCTTTCAAAATTAAAATAACCCATTGTTTTTATCTCTTACAAATTGAGAGGGTATATTTGTTAGATAAATATAAACTTCAAGGAGATATTTGTAAATTGTAACACTATAAGGGCCTTTTTGTAAATTTGAAAGATAGTTGGAGTTTTTAATAATTATGCTAAACTTCAGGAGGTACTTTTTGTGATTATCCCCAATAGTTATGTGGTGTTTGAACAATTTGGGCACATCTCAATTAATCTCAAGATTAATTATGGTTTAAAAGAAAATTATTTACAACTTGACCCCAAAAATTTGGTCTTAGCAAGTTATCTATCTAGGGGTCAACTGCTGCTTCAAGCAGATCTTGTAGCTCAAACTTGTCATATTATAATCAAGAAAAAACAAATCTTAGTTTATAAGTTAAGGCACACATATGATCATGATCAATACATATTATAATCATTACACAAACAGGTAAATTTCAATAATTACCATTATTAAAAACCATATTATTTGTACAGTTCTAGCAAAAATACAAGCATCAATTGGCTATTTTTTTTCTTAAATTAATACTGTACATTGAAAAATCGGAAACATAATCGCCAAAATCGGAAAAATCGCAGTGGTTGGATAAAAGTGGTTGGAAGTTAAAAACCCTTTTTGTAGCCACATAATTTTATCCTCATTCTTTGCTGGCATTTGGCTCCATGCTCTAAATCATGGATACCCACATTACAAAAATTTAAAAGAGAAAATGCTTCTCATCATTTTGTTTCTCCCTTTAAAAAAAAGAGATATATTCTTGGATCAATTAGTGTAACGGTCCATTCATTATTATTAAATTAAAGTGAAAATACAAAAAAAAAAAAAAAAAAAGAACTTGCAAATCTTATTAGATTTTATGTTATATTGTATTGATTCATATGTATATAATCTTATTTTGAAGTTCACATAACAACAATTAACTATCACAACGTAAAAAAAATGATGAGATTCATTTTGTATTAATCCCTTCTCAAACCCTAGCCTCATTTTCTCTTAAACTCTCTTTTGTTTCTCTTTCTTGTTCTTCATTGTTAACGGTGATTTTTGGCCATTTTTGGCCTGAAATCACCACCACCTACATCTTTTTATTTTTATGTTTTAAATAAGTGGTTTCTCCACGTAGATTTGGGTTATTTGTTTTCTCTTATTTGTGATTTCGCCATGCAGTGCGGCGTTTGGTTTGTAAGCGCCTTAGTGCGGTGTTTTTTTTGTATTTTGGCGATTGAGGCAGAGCAAGTTTTTGATCCGAGCAGAGATAAATCGATTTTGGTCTTGATATGTTGCGGAGTTTGGAATCATAGGTATTCCAGGCGCATTATAGATTTTTAAAGTTGTAGGCTTTAAACCGAGTTTTTGTTATTAACCTAGATCTTTAAAATTTTTCATAGTTTCATCTTTTATGATTTTTAACAGATTTACTTATGTCTTTATCGATTTATTCTTTAGTTTGGATTGCTTAATAAAATTATTTTTCTTGTCCAAAAAAAAAAAACACACAACGTAATAAAAATATTGTCCAAATAATCATTAATGCACATGAGTACAAGTGTACAACACAAATTATCTTGTAAAATACAAAACTCATGATTTTTTTTTTTTTTTTTTGGGGGATTTTAATCATCATCTTTCTCAAACTTCAATAACACACTTAGCCAGTATAAGACCCCACAAAGAAAAAGCAAAAGTAATTACTTACAAAAAGAGAAATTTGAGACACATAATTAATCACCTGATACTAGAGTGGTGAAAGAGTAACAAAATCACCATGGGAAAAGAAAATCCTTATAACATATATATACTTAAATACATATATACATCTATATATATGGGTATTTTTTCTTTTGTGTTGATATACTCCAAATATTTGAAATCTTTCAAAATATGATAGAATACTATATCAATGTGGTTTTAGCTCTGTTATAAAAATTCCCGTCTAACCCCGATTAATTCTCGCCTAGGCGCTAGACCTCTCTTGTCCGTCTACGATTATTTTTTCGATTAGGCCCGCCTAACCCCGCCTGGGGATCCCGCTCTAACCTCGTCTACGCTCCGTCTTTAGGTGCTAGGCAGCCCTCACCGCCGCCTAGCTAACGCTAGCGCTTTTTTACAACATTGGGTTTTAGAAAGAAAAAAATCGTTATTATACATTTATCTTTTATCGGTGTAGAAGTTAACCATCTATCTTCCATTAAGATGTATAAAAATTTCATGTGTAGTTGTGAAATGACATGTGATTTTAACTAAGAGTATGGTTATTACAATTTAAAAATAGCATATAGTGTAGTTAAATATTTGAATCTGAATGTGTCATACTCAATGACGAAGCAACACATGAAAGTAGAGTGAGCTTAATGAAAAAAAAATCATACAAATCCGAAGTTAATTCTTTTTATTTTTAATTTCTTAACATTGTCTGTGCGCTCCTCTTGCTATAGAATCAGATTACTCGTTCCATTTCTTATTTCGTTTCATGTTCCACTCCGATGTTTGACACATGTATTTACATCTAAAAAATCAACAACCATGACTATTTTATTAACACATGTCCACCATCCAATGTAGTGAAACATAAAAAGTGGAACAAAAAATTGTTCCTTTTGCCATTGCCATATTTTCTTGTGAGATATAATAGTACCGTTTTTCAAAAAAATTTAGTACAATTGGAGATATTTAAGGGAGACACACTCATATAAAGATTGAACCAAATCAATCGTTTTTATAATATGTCTTTCTACCACCGAATACAAACTTATAGACAAACTTTAGTACCTAACATTAAATTTTTCTGAAACCTTTAAAATGAATAAAGCAAAACATAAATGAAAGAGAACAAAAGGCATAATACCAAACAAGATAAAGGGTCAAAAGATTCATCAGTTTTCAATCTTTTCGGGCAAATTTCAAATTTATTTTAATTTTAATTAGCAAATTACTCCAAAAATCAGGTGTCACTCACACACTCTCTCTCTGTTTCTTGTCTCTTTTTGCTCTTTTCTTTTACTCCATTATTATTCCCTCACTAGCGTTCTCATTTCTCTGCAAAAACCCCAAAGCCCAGATCCAACCTTTGCTCTCTCTCATTTGTTTCAGTCCTTTTCTCTCTCTAGCTTCACTGCCTCTTCATGGTTTGTCAACTTTAGAGAGCATTTCAGGTTCTTGTTGTGCATTTTTATATTTTTGTATCATATGATATTCTTTTAAGTTTTAATTTATTTTGGTTGTTGTGTTTTAATTTATTTTGGGGTGTTTGTTTGTGAGACTTATGGGCGCATTTGGGTTCTTATGACTGAGTTCTGAAATTTGAGAAAGTTGATAACTTGGTTAAAAATTCATTAATTTTCTTTTTAGCATTGTTTGAGTTGAAAAATGTGTGACATGTTACTCGAATATTCATTTGATGCAAGAACTGTTTTTGAAGAAGTTTGTAAAGTGAAGGTTCTTGATTATTGGGTTTTGTATGTAGAAAAAAATTCTTTAAATGTCTCCGTACACGTAGTTGAGTTTTGTTTCAAGCTAAAAAAAAAAAAGCATGAAATAATTGATTTGAACCAATTTTATCTAAAATAATCTTTGTCAATTTTATGAAGCAGTAATTTCAACATTGTATTTATTACTTTCATCAGATTGCTTTAAAAAAAGGC
The DNA here is from genome assembly GCA_016081115.2 of Rehmannia glutinosa. Classification (NCBI taxonomy): domain Eukaryota; kingdom Viridiplantae; phylum Streptophyta; class Magnoliopsida; order Lamiales; family Orobanchaceae; genus Rehmannia; species Rehmannia glutinosa. The sequence goes on from CM071924.1 coordinate 9,118,785, forward strand.
TTTTTTTTGTATGCACTCATTGACTCTAATTGTTTACTGCCGCAGATTCAGCTAGCTGGAAGTTGAAGATTATTTTTCACTATAATCAATTCTTGAAAGTGTACATAGGATGTGTTAGGATTGTGAACGATAAACGAAGAACTGCAAAAAAAGCACTTAGGGTAGGAAAAAATGGAAGAAATACAATCCCAATCGGATCACTATAGGTCCTCATCATCTTCGGCAAGTAGTCCAGCGAGTAGAGTGCCTTCAAGCAATTTCTTCTACTTAAGAAAACCGGGCGCTCAGACAACCTATTTCGTTTGAGGACTCACCCGACTGGGACGATACAGACATTGAAGTTAAAATCGACGAAGGAAGAGCCGATTCTATTAATACTGCTACTACACCTGTTTCGCCATCCCTTTCGAAGCTCAATAGTGGCTCACTGCCATCACCTCCTTTGCCCGATGGTGCAACAATTGCGAGAAAGATTGCGGGGGCCGCAATTGTGTGGAAAGATTTGACAGTTACTATAAAGGGTAAAAAAAGTACTCTGACAAGGTTGTCAAGAGTTCCAATGGCTACGCATTGCCAGGAACGATCACAGTAATTATGGGTCCCGCCAAGTCGGGAAATCGACGCTCTTAAGAGCTCTTGCTGGTTTGTCTCTTGTTAATGCCTTTTTACTCTACAGAAATACGATTTGCCTCTATGAATAACAGATAACTTATTTTATTTCCAAATTCAGGAAGATTGCCTGATTCAGCTAGAGTTTATGGTGAGGTGTTTGTTAATGGTGTAAAATCACGCATGCCATATGGAGCATATGTAAGTTCGTTTCGATGCCAATTGTCTTCAACCTGAGTTTATGATAGTATGGTTTCTGATGGTTTTAGTGTATCACTTTTCTTGATTATGTATATGTTTTGGAAAGTTAGGTATCATTTTTTTCTTAAGTTGTTGTCTATGGTTGCATGTTTCGCATGAATGACCAATTAGCGAAGAGGATGCAGGTGTATGTTTTAAATCTGAACGATGTGCAACTATGGAAACATACATGACTTTGGTCAAAATGCAAGTTTTGGACTATTTTGAAAAGTTATACTTCTATATTCGGCTCATACTACTTTAAGGAGTTATGATCTGGCATAGATAATTTTTGTCCAGTGTATTTATTGAAAGTAAACGATCAAATAAAGAAAATAGAGTTTCTGGTTTCTGGCATATTTGCACAAAAAGAACACATAAATTCATCAGTCAATGCCAATTCATTATTGTGGAAAAGACGCATGTGTTTCGTGAATGGCCTATTGACTGCTGAGTTTTATCTCTATGGATCAAATAATTGAAGGTCTCCAACTATTGTAATAAATCTTATACTTTTGGTATGTGAAAGTATCCTTTATTTGTTTTTTAACCTTTCACACTCAAACTCTTACCTGGAGAAGACAACTAGATTTGGAAGCTAAATAAAACTTCTGAACATCTCGTAATGATCTAAATGGTTTGATAATCTAAATGAAAATGACTGAAAAGATATGTCATATAGGTTAGGTTGTTCCTTGATAAATATCCTGATGTTGGTCTGTGGGGCAAAGTCACAGCCGCAATGCAACATTTATAAGGGTGGGCAATTAGGCGTAAACCTTTCTTCTATATTTTATGTTTGTATAAAATTCTCAATTGACCATAAATTATTTTATGTTTGCATTAGGGATTTGTTGATAGAGAAACCACGCTTATTGGATCCTTGACGGTGCGTGAGTACCTTTACTACTCGGCATTGCTTCAGCTTCCAGGCTTCCTTTTCCAGAAGAGGAGTGCGGTGGAGGATGCCATCCTTGCTATGTCGTTGGGGATTATGCGAATAAGCTTATAGGTGGCCACTGTTATATGAAGGGTCTTCCCAGTGGTGAAAGAAGACGAATCGCAATTGCCAGGGAGCTTGTGATGAGACCCCATATCGTTTTTATTGTGAGCCTCTTTATCATCTCGACAGGTTCGTTTGAGTTTTAATTCATGAAGCTATTCTACTTCTATGGACTTGCAATGTGTGTCATCTTGAAAGTACGTAGTTGCTAAATATGAAATATTTAGTAACCTCGCTTTGTCTTTGGGTATCCTAAGATGAAGAAATGCTTTGGTCATGTTAATGGATCATTCTAGCCGTTTCGCTTGCCATGATAAGATTTCAAGTGGCTAATAAGTCTGCACATGCCTTAATTATGAAATTTGGCGACTAGCCAAGATATTGAATTGTTCTATGGGAGTTGTTCTTTCTTTGCGTATTGCATTCCTCTTGATAATTAAAACATGAGAAAATTCCACTAAGTATTAGCTCTGATAACATGTGAAATAACATAATCATATATCAATTGGTCCAACATTATAGACCGGTAATTATTGTTAGGGATAATTACCAAAAAAAAAAACTGAGGTACGGGCTAATTACAAAAAAAAAAACTAGAGGTCTTTGAATTACCCCTTTAGGTTTAGATTTCCCTTTTCATAAGCAAAAAACATTTCAAAAGCGCCCCCCACCCCCCTGGCCCCAAATATTTCTAAAAATATTACAGTTACCCCCTTAAGTTTAAGACAAAATCAAACCTGAGGGGGCTTTTTGTAATTTTGAAACATTTTTCAGTTCTTTTGTAATTAGCCCAAACCCTAGGGGGCTCTTTTGTAATTATCCCCTATTATTATATCAATTGATCCAACAGAATGAATGGTGTCATTTCCTTTCTTCTGCTTCTCCACCAATTCTAACCAAGTTTTGGTTAGACAGGGATAGCAAGAACCTGCACTTGGTCCAATGTCTTAAATAAATCCCTAGGTCGTGCTGCAGTTGTTTCCTTATTCATCTTGGGAAATTGTCATATCTACTAAGTACTAACCAACTTATTTTCATTTTCAGTGTATCTGCACTCCTAATGATGGTTACCCTGAAGAAGCTTGCAAGTACCGGCTGTACTCTAATCTTCACAATTTACCAAAGCAGCACGGAAGTTTTTGGCCTTTTTGATAGAATATGTCTTCTTTCAAATGGAAACACATTGTTCTTCGGGAAACACTCGCTTGTTTGCAGGTAATGTGTCTGAAGATATAAATCAGCTAAAAGTGAAGTTATTTTGCTAAAATCTCTATAATTTTCCTACTAAAGTAGTATTTGATTGCCTTGCCCGCAAAATTATTAATTTTTTATAAAAGTGGTCAGTGATGTCACTAAAAAGAAGGATTTTAGTTTTAAATCATCTATACCTGCTTACTGTTCGGTGAGATCCGAGTGAAATGAAGATCTAAATCTTTGGCTTTTCTTAAGTGGTTCAAATTTTTCATTTGTTTTTGTTTAGCTTTAAATTGAGGAGATATTTACTCTATTTCTTGTTCTCTGTAGCATTTCTCAAATGCTGGATTTCCTTGCCCAATCATGCAAAGCCCTTCCGATCACTTTCTGAGAGCAATAAACACAGATTTTGATAGGATCATTGCAATGTGCAAAAACTGGCAGGTATTTTGGTTAAATTTTGAGTACAAATCTGACCTTATAGCTGGATAAACTATCTCATGAGATTATTTTATCAGTTATGTATCGAGCAAATTAAGGCTGCCATTACCTGTGATTGCTACCGTAATTTTCTGCAGAATAGTTGAACTTTAGTATCTCTTATTCCTATAGGTGTATTAAGGTGATCTGTATACTCTGGTTTGTGCTTGTAATCATTAGTCAATAATTATAACAGGACGACCATGGGGAACTTTCATCAGTTAATATGGACACGGCTGTAGCAATACGAACTCTTGAAGCAACATACAAATCATCTGCAGATGCTGCTGCTGTTGAGACTATGATTTTGAAGCTTACCGAGAAGGTGGAGTCATTATTCATTTTACATGTTTTTGTCTCATATTGAACTTTAATGCTTTTTGTCTTTGTTTTTCCATGAATATGATCCAGTGTGAAGCAAAACCAATATTGTTACTTGGTGAAGTTTCGGTGTCATTCTGAGACACGCAGTAGGAGCAAAAAAAATAATGCACCTTTTGCTACAAATTAAAATTTTCCCCCCTAAACTGATGTTTCATTATGCTACAGGAAGGTCCATTTCTCAAAAGTAAAGGCAAGGCGAGCTGTGTCGCCAAAATTGCAGTATTGACTTGGAGATCATTGTTGATTATGTCAAGGAGTGGAAATACTATTGGCTTCGGTTAATTCTTTACATGTTCTTGGCACTATGTATTGGTACTGTATTCTCTGGTTTGGGGCATTCTTTATCATCAGTTGGGGTAAGTTATATCATCACAGCAAACAGTTTTAGTTGTTTCTCCGTCCTAACTGAACTGGTGCAATATGATGCTCGCCGCTACCCTTAAGTCGTTTCTGTAGTGTGCCTTAAATTTTTGAAAATGCTGGAACATTTCCTTCTTAGTTTGCATCCTCTATCTGTTGGTTGAACTGTTCTAAACTCCCGCCTAGGCGCTAGGCCCCCATTGTCCGCCTACAATTTTTTTTTTTCCAATTAGGCCCCGCCTAACACCCCACCCCCACCCCCGGTCCCGCCTAATAGGGCCCAGCCTGCCGCCCGACTAGCGCCTAGCGCTTTTTAGAACTTGACTATCGCCACGGTGGTTAAGTTTATTAAGAATGAAACCTCATGGACCTTCAACTGCATTGGCATCATTTGCGCTTTTGTGAAGACGTGTAATAGTTAAATTATTTTTCTTACAGTTTGGTTATGATCAGTCACAATGAGTAAGGGTAAGTTGCGCTACAAATTATGTGGAGGACTTCTATAAGCGAGAACGGGAAATGTATAAGGTCAAAAAACAGTTCTGCGTGATTAAAATATAACTCATTGATATTTTCGGAAGGAATTAACCATCTTCTGGATCTATGATTTCGTACGTCGAGTAAAGTTTTGTCGAGAATACTTTTACACCATTATACCATGGTATAAAGCAAAAAAAAATGTTAATTTAGCATTTTTTGCTAACAAGCGTTCTTCTTTATCCATATATAGAGATGCCGACATTGATTAAGACAATCTTACTAATGGGATCCAATCTTTTAAAACATTCAATAACTAATACATTGAAGATAATTTTTTTCTAATTCTGTCTTGGCTTGATTTATTCCTTCTATTCTCATTCTGTGATTCGCCTCGCTGCCTCTTTTGAGTACCTTTACAATTAACCAGTTTTGAATGGCAGATGACAGAAATAATAATCATTTCTTTATTTCTCTCAAACTGCAGACTAGAGTTGGAGCTATATTTATATTTGTGTCGTTTACTTCGCTTCTGAGTATAGCTGGTGTCCCTGCACAGCTGAAAGAAATCAAGGTAACGTAAAATATAATTTGCATGTTATAATTTGAGGATATTGAGTGTAGCTTTGATATAATTTGCTTTTGCATCGGTTTTTGTAAAATATACTGTAATCAGATGATTTCTGATCTTCATGTTAAAGTAAAGCACATGACTAATATTTGAGATAATCTCTTTTATCTCCAATTTACTCCCATCAAGGCAAAACAATTTTATGTTATAGTTCATTTACCTTTTCTATGTTACAACATTTGATAAATAAAAAAGGGATAATTACAAAAACACCCATGAGGTTTAAGCTAATTACAAAAAAACCCAGAGATGTTTCAAAATTACAAAAAGTCCCCTCATGTTTGATTTTGTCTTAAATTTGAGGGGGTAACTGAAATATTTCTAGAAATATCAGGGAGGGTTTTGAAATATTTTTTGCTTATGAGAGGGGAAAATGCAAGACAATTAAACCTCAAGGGTTTTTTGCAATTTTCAAAAATTTCTTTTTTTTTTTTTTTTGTGATTAGCCTGGACCTCAGGTTTTTTTTTTTTTGTAATTATCCCTAAAAAAATGTTACAACAAAGATAATTTATTAAACACTGTGTGTACTTTTCTAAGTAGTTGTACTACCTCAAGTTGGGATGTTGTAATTATTAAAAATGTAGTAATTACATGTGCAGATATACACCTGTGAAGAAGCAAATCAGCATTCTGGGACATTAGTCTTTCTAATCGGGCAACTTCTCTCCAGTATTCCGTTCTTGTTTCTACTCTCCATCTCGACAAGTTTGGTCTTCTATTTCCTTATTGGGCTGCGCGATGATTTCAGCTTGTTGATGTACTTTGCGCTGAATTTCTTTATGTGCCTTCGTTAATGAAGGACTGGTGTTGCTTATTTGCTTCCATTTGCCAAAATATATTCTGGAGTATTTTATTATTAGTAACTATACATGTAAGTTCCATCCTACTCCGTAAAGCTGAATTTATCTAAAGCTGTAGAAAACATGCTTTTTCATATTTGCTTCATCTTGTATTTTGTTTTTCTTTTTACGAGGATCGGTGCAGTGTACAGCACTGAGCGCGCTTATTGTGCTTTGATTTTAGGGTTAATTACAAAAAAAACACCCTTAAGGTTTAGTCTAATTACAAATAAACCCAACCATCTTTTAAAATTACAAATATCCCTTGATATTTGTTTCTATTTACAAATTGCACCCTCAATAGGGGATATTTGTTAAGAAAATGTAAACCTCAAGGACATATTTGTAATTTTGAAAGATAATCGTTTTTTTTGGTATTAGGTTTTGTAATTATCCGTTCATTTTATTTAATTTTCCATTGATTCCCCATGTTTGGACTATTTTTCGAACTTTATATGTACCTTCTTGATCTAATTATTATTAATGTTGTGTTTCAGATGGTAATGATGCTTTCAGCCGGGTATTTTAGGATTGAAGTGCTTTGCCAAGGCCAGTATGGATGTATCCTTTGTCAAATGCGTTACATTCCATACTTATTCCATCCAGGCAAGTTAATTCTATATTATTAAGCCGCACTTGCTGATTCACATTTCTTTTGTGTGCATCTATAATTCATCCGTAAAACCAAATATTGTTGTCGAATCTATGGAATTGTCTGTAGTCCAACTTAAAGTTCCAAACCAAATTTAATATACACGTTCATGCCATGTTAGCAGTGGGATTTAAGTTGGGATTCGCTTGATCCACTGTTTGGTGTTTTCAGACATTGGTATAGAAGGGTTTTAATACAAAACAATACCCTTGAAGTTTAGTATAATTACAAATATCTTTCAAAATTCCAAATACTCTTGATATATTTTTCCATTTTACAAATTGCACCATCAATAGAGGGGTATTTGTTAAGCAAATACAAACATTAAAGAGTTATTTGTAATATATAATAGGATATTTGTAATTTTTAAAGATAATTGGATTTTTTTAGGGATAATTACAAAAGCTACCCCGAGGTTTGAGCTAATAACAAAAAAATCTAGAGGTTTTGAAAATTACAAAAATTCCTCAGGTTTGATTTTGTATTACACTTTACCCCTTCATAAGCATTATAGTTATCCCCTACATTTAAGACAAAATCAAACCTCAGTTTTTCTTTTTTTTTTTTTTTTTTTTTTTTTTAATTTTGAAATTTCTCTGGTTTGTTTTTTTTTTTTTGTAGTTACCCCAAACCTCAGGGGTAGTTTTTGTAAATTATCCCTTTCTTTTTGTAATTTATTGTTTATGGAATGTGCTCAGATAATTGTATGCAGTGATTACAAGAAAATGCTTAGTTTAATGTTGCCTATTATCCTGAAGTCTAAAAAAGTTAAATTTTTGTTTCAGGGTCTCTTAGAGAACGAATATATCGGAACTTCTTTTGCCGTTGGGCAGGTAAGATCGATATCCGGTTATCAGGCACTTCAGAACGCGTCACGATATATCAGCCGACAGCAACTCCAAGTGGGGAAATTTACTGATACTGTTTCTTATGGCTGTTGGTTTTCGCATTCTTGTTTTTATTCTGCTACAGTTTCGTATCAGAAAGACCCTATCTCTTCGTTGTTTGTTCTGTTGTAATCAAAATACAAACAATCCAAGATAAACGACAGGGAACTATCGGATGCTTACGATTTTTTTGTGTTAAAGCATTTAGATTTATTGGTTAGTTAAAAAGAGAGTGGATCTTTTTCTGGAACATGTCTCTGTTTTTCTTGTAAGCAATGCCATAATTTTGAGAATCAATGGAATATGAAAAGCATTTGGTCCTATATGAAAAGCATAGTGTTGTCATTGACTCATTGTTAGAGTACTGAGTCATTGCTTAATTATTTCACATCTGATCCCTCCTACAGAAGCCAAATGAAAGGAAAGACAACAAATGTAAAGTGTTAAAAGGGTTGCAGTAAAATACGTTACGATTTACATGTATTTGAACTTTTTATTATCGAGTTCTAAAAGTATTATTTGAGCTTTTTATTAGCACGACCTTGTATGTATAATATTTAATCGATTTGATTAGTATTATTATTTTACATATGAAAAACGTTTTATATTGTTTACTAAATGAATCAAACTTCACGTCTCATCAAGAGAGAAATCTTTAATTATGCTCAAATATGCTCTAACAAGATTTCCAACCAACCATTTTATTTTTTTAAGTAACGGAACATCCTTCACCCAACTATCCTACATGTGCATACTGGATAAACCCAGCTTTAACGCAATAGCCTAATAACCATGCAAATCATGCAGCCAGATAAACCACACTGCAAAAGCTCTGTGGTACAAGCTCGATCAAGTGGTACACATGAGACCTTTTGGCCTCGAGAGTCAACCGTACACCACTAGACCACAGACCACCCCATGTGGGGCTTAGTCATCTATTTTTTAACCCTACAGCCCTATTCCAATAACTTGACAAGAAACAGAGAAGGGCAATGACACCAAAGAAACGGGAGAGATTCTACCATGCCACAAACCACCCACTCAAGTTCAGGTGGCCCCGGCTCCAATCAAGAGAAGGGCTATAGACATAAGGCATTAACTTCAAAAAATTAAACCATATCAACGACTTCTCATATGAAATGAATTAACCACAGCTAGAATGCATAAATATACCAGCACAAAGCCACACAGAAATAGCTGCAACTGAATATAACAAACAGATACACAATGTCACTCCTTCAAAAATCATCCATTATTGAAAATACTAGATAAGAAAATGGTACCAATACCATGCAATATTCAAGTACGCCATCAAATATTATATAGTATCATCCAAATACTGATAAAATGTTTATAGAGGACTGCCCTCTCTGCCACCACCTCTGTAACCAACCGCAGTAGGCAAGAATATAGCAACATCCATATAAAAAGCTAAGTCCAGCTTCCATTCTACTTCTATATCCTACCAAGGAACTCAGAAGCAACACGCTCACAACAATGACTAACCCGAGTCACCTCCACTCCTCAACTTTCACCATAATTCGCTGATTATAACATTGGGAGAGAAAAGATCCTTTGGCCCAGTGCATCAATTGCTATGGCCAGGAAAACTGGCTGTGCCTCTATACCGACATTGTATCTGGTTCTCAACCAGACAAACCAGCTTTTGCCTTCAAGTGCGCCTTGAAGTCCATGATATCACCCTCCCACCGAGTCACAGCCTGATTCTCACACACCCATATCTCGTGGGCCACCTGGTTTATGAGCCTAAAGTCGTGGCTAACAAGAACCAAGCCCCCATCCCATTCATTCAACGCCTCAGCAAGAGAGTCGATCGTCTCGATATCCAAATGGTTAGTCGGCTCGTCCCAACAAAAGCATGTGGGGTTGTCTCCACGCAAGCCATGCAAAGATGACACGGCTTCTTTGTCCGTCGGACAAGTTCTTCATAGGCATCACCTGAGCTTTACCGCTAAGCCCAAATTTACCTACTGCAGCTCTCATTTTCTCTTCCTCGTTTCCAGGGTACTCTTTCAACATAAACTGCAAAGCTGACATTTCCATGTCGAGTTTCTCAGTCAAGTGCTGATGGAACTGTGCTATCCTCAAGTGGTTGTGACGCGGACCATGCCGTCCAGAGGAACTAAATCCCCTGTCATCAGCTTCAGCAGAGTACTCTTCCCAGCACCGTTGGGTCCCACCAGGGCTACTCTAGAATCAAGGTCTACACCAAAATCGAGGTTCTTGTAGATGAGATTATCGGAGTGTAACCAAATGCCACCTCCACAAACTGAAGAACTGGAGGAGGGAGTTTTCCCACGTCAACAAATCGGAAAACGAGGACTTTATCTCTGGCCACCTTCTCAGTGAGCCCACCGCGCTCCATCTTTGCCAAAGTTTTTTCCTTACTCTGGGCCTGACGAGCAAGCTTTGCAGAACCATGTCCAAAACGTGCAATGTATTCCTTCATCGAAGCTATCTGCTCCTGCTCCCATTTGTATTGTTTCATCTGGTTCTCTTCGAGTTCAGAACGGGTTTGAACATATTGGTCAAAATTTCCAGTGTAGAGCTTTAACTTCTTACTTTGCATATGGATTATGTTAGTGCACACTCCATTCAGAAAATCCTGGGAATGTGACACCACAACAAGAATTCTGTCGAACTTCTTCAGTGTCTCCTCTAACCAGACGCAAGCCTCCAAATCTGTAATAGGATAAAATGAATAGTAAGAAATGGAAAGGATCATACAGGATCTACAGCATCAGCAACATCTTTATTAAAACTAAGCAAAGCCCATGACGATTATACACACGTTAAAGTGGTAATAAATATGTAACCCATTCAGACCAGAATGGCGGACTTCTGATTTACAGAGATGTAAGCTATAATAAGCACAATATCCCAAACTAACCAAGTATATTAAACATAAAACTCAGCATATGTTCCATAATGGATTGGTAAAAATTATTGCCAAGCAAGCTTTTACCAAGATGATTTGTAGGTTCATCAAGCAACAATATGGTTGGGTTCATGAAAAGAGCTCTTGCTAGAGCAATCCTCATCCTCCAGCCACCAGAGAAGTCTTTTGTTTTCTTTTCTTGCATTTTCTTGTTAAAGCCGAGACCAAATAAAATCTCAGCAGCTCTCTTCTCAGCAGTTGATGCATCCAATGCTTCCAATCGTTCATAAATGCGATCAAGTTGTTCTCCACCACCATCATCCTATAACCACATAAAACGTAAGTACTTTGTACGATGCCCCCTCTATAACACATTACTGCTTTTTAGACATATATCCTTACCTGTGCAGCCAAAGCTTCAACTTCTCTCTCCAATTGCAGCCTCTCCTCATCACAACTTATGACAGCCTCAAGTGAAGACATGTCAGAAGCTTCAATCTCCCTTGAAAGGTGATAAATATCCATGTGTTCTGGAATAGGAAGCTCTCGGCTACCTATTGCCGCAAGAAGTGTAGACTTCCCACATCCATTTAACCCAAGCAAACCATAACGTCTGCAAAGAGAAGGCATAAGAAATTGTAATAACAATACATCATAATACAACTATAAAGTCAAGGAGCCCCCACACACCTGCCATAATTGAGTTCCAATTCAGAGTCAACTATTAGATCATGGCCATGGAATGTGAGTGAAAGAGATTCGATCTGCAAAAAAACCACCATTTACATCACCAAGATAACAAAAATAGTGCAGAACTAACAGTTTATACACATTATTACCTACTACAGAGCGATCCAAACAAGGTTGAAGTTATTGGGCACACTAGGCATTCGTCTAGGTGCACCAAGCTAGCAACAATAAACTAAACATGAGACACTACTCCAGAAGAAATTTCAAAATAACGGACATTCCATATGTACTACGTGGTTAAGTGAGAAGGAAAACAGCTCATCAATGTCTTCCTTAAGCATCTTCTCAATTGAGATGCTAGAGTTTAAACTTAATAAAGTCCTATGAGCAAGCAGGCAGGTAAGTGCTGAAATCAACCTACATCATTCCATTCCATGTGATCCACACCATGAAACCAAAAAGGGCAAAAGATACAGATAGGAGGTCCAATACCAGACCAGATCCTCTATTCTAAAGTCTGTTTCATACCGTATTTCAAATATCTTGAAATACACAAAATGCAAATTAATGCCAATTGAAATCTGAGATGATACACAGAAAATCTTGTGTGACTCTATACACTTATTTTCCAATCCAAATCCAAAAAGAAAAATGACACATTCACATAACAGCAAAAATGACGTACAACTAACCAAATCCTCGACATATTCACAACAATTGACCTGTGCAATTTATAATCAAATAATATATACTTTACATACACACCGAGATACAGATTTCCTGAAAAGCATATATTCACACTAAAATAACCAAACCCTAAAATAACAGATCGAGGAGCTTACCCGAACATCTCTGGACAGAGGATGCGAGCAGAGAACTCCGGTACATGTCCGATCAGATATCTGAAGATCCCCGACCGAATTGGCCAAACTATCAACTTTGCTACCGTTCTCAGCGGCAGCAGCCTTAGATGAGGCGGCAGTCGCCGCAGCCTTGCCTCCTCTCTTGGCAGCCGCAGCAGCTTTCTTCTGAGCCGCCTTCTTCTTACTCGCATCGGAAACCATCTGTCAAACCGAAATTCAATTCCCAAAGATATGAGACTCCAAATACATAACGCAAAAAAAAAAAAAAGCACAGAAAATAAGTAAAGGCAAATTCATAGACCTTACCTTGATATATGGAGATTACTATCGTCTTCAGCACAAGGCAAATATAAAGGAGATCTAGGGTTCGTCTCCTTCCTTTGTTCTCGGAAAATGCTTGTGCGGCAGGTGCGTCGGTTTTGAAAGAAGAGTCCGAGAATGAGGGTTTGGAATGTGGGAGCGGTTAAATATATAGGGCTGGGAGTGGAAGAAATGAGACGCGTGGCAAGGAATGAACGGTGCTGGATGAAATTCGACGGTGGTGATTAGAGGGGTTGTGGAGGAGCTTCCGTGCTCCAATTCGACAACGAAAATATCAAATATGGGCTTAGGGCCATCAATAAGGGGGCTGTTTGGCCCATTTACATGAGTATCAATCTATTTTATATATGTTAATTAATGTTAATAATAACAATAATAAATTAAAAAAGTTTGAATATTTGTATATAAAAATTCAAATTATTATAATATTAAAATAAGAATAAAAGGCAAGTGATTAGAATTAGAAAGACACTGTAAAAAGAAAAGTTATAGCCAATTGGGTTTTCCTATAAATAAGCGAAAATACGTTCATCAATGGACTTCAAAACCAATTCTTTTTCTTAAATTTTATTAAGGACAAGGCAAAATGAATGAGGAAATGTGTGAGCTAAAAGAGTCTATTATAGTAATCAGTGGGTTAGCCAATGACCATGAATATTACTCGCAATGACGATGTTTGAATTTGAGTATAGACGGACCGAACTTTTAAATAAAAAAATAGCTTGTTATAGAAAAGGCTATAGAGCACGTGGTGCATATAGAAAGTATTTGAAAAAATCGGGTTAAACACTTAAACTTTGAAGTATAAAATTTTAAAGCACAAGATTTAAATTTAATTTAATTTAAAATATTAAATGTCTACAATTTAGTGTTACGGATTTGGACTTTTATTTAATTTCAGGTATAACTTTTAAACCGATGATCGCGTACGTTGGCCCAAGAGAAGTAGCATTGGGCCTGATATTGGGCCTATTTGGGTTGTGTCTCATCGTCTACATCGTCTACACATTCTACAGTGATTCAACCTCCCTCAAGCTAAAACCCATCTTTCCAGAGTTCCAAGTCGGACACCAAAAGCTTCATCAGCCCCCGGCACTGCAAATTTCGGTGAGTCGAATCCATCAACTGCCGCGAACGCCATGGAAAAGGTTTTTGATGTAAATTGGGTTTTTATCGTTTGTTTCTTTTTTTCCCCTGCTTAATTTGTTTACCCAAATCCATTTTCATCGTGATCAGAGTAATCACTCGTTATGTTCTTATGCTGGGTTCATAAAAAATAGCGTTTTGGGTTCTGAATATTTCGGAGTGGTTGGGGAGGTTCATTTTGAGCTGTATGTTTGTTTAATCTTGAAGTTTTTGTTTAATAGATAAATTAAATTGATGGGCTTTTGGTGTGTCTTATTTTTCTGCTAATATATCATTCATTTGCTAGAGATTTACTTCATGTTTTGGTTTAATGACACCTTTTGGCTCCGTGTGCAAATATGATTCACACTTTGTTGTTTCTGATTATTTTTGTAGCTTTTGTAACGGGATCCTTTTGCAGAGTATCATTCAAAACAATATATTATTGAAATGGAGTATATTTAAGAGGAAATGGTTGTATATCACTTTGTCTAATTTTTTGATTTATCACTCTCTTTTTTTCATGACTATTTTCTTTAATTTCTTTAATCTGAATATTTATATTGGTTTTTTTGAGTTTTTGCTACCATATTATGATGCCACTGAAAGTTAATGATGTTTGAAAAACTCAGGCCTTGTAGGGATGTATTTCCAATTTCCAGTTTCAAGTGGAAAATGAATTTTCAGACTTTATTGATTTTCTTGTGAAAATCGAGAATATGTTTGGTTTTTGTCTAATTCTTGACATAGATTTGCGTAATCGTAGTGAAAAGTTGATTGGTTATAGTTTTTGGAGTGTGTTTTCATATAGATTTGCGTAATTGTGATGAAAAATTGTTTGGTTGTGTTTCCAAAAGAATATTTTCGTAAAAATGTGAAATTCCCTAAACAAACATAAACCAATTTTCCGAAATAGTTGGAAAATGGAAAATGGAAAATGGCTTTTGAAAGCATAACCATATCAGTTTTTAATGGAGGAGGAGCAAGCACCTGGAGAGGTCATTGACTGTAATCTGGGATTTGAAGTTATTGGGATTTGAATGGGTATAACTTTTATTCTGGAAAAAAATATGATCTTTTGAGACGAAGAAGGATAGCAGAAGGATAGCTCATTTATGGAACTATTTTTTTTTTTTTTTGTGTGTGTGTAAAACCACCCAATAGAAGAGGGTGTAGGGATTAGGCAAGATCTCCAACCTGTGTATTTAAAGAATGAAAGGTTCAGATACAAGCTATTCCATGGAACTAATTTTGTTGTGTTTTACAAGTTTACATATGCAAATTGAAAGCAAGGTTGACATGGGTTCATTTGTCATTTGTAGGAAATTAGTAAGTCCCACATTTCCTTTTTTTTTTTGTTTTTGTTTTTGAATTTTTAAGGGTTTTTAAGTAAAATAACATTTTAAAAACTTAAAAACCCTGAAAAGCAAAAAAACTGAAACCACAGCTCGGATCCCAGTCCACCGCACGCCGCTTTCGACCGCAACTCCCTCTTCCACCGCGGCAAGTCTACACCAATCTTAGGCATTTTTTTCTATTTTCAGTAGAATTTTCAGCCTTTTGTTTTTTAAATTTATTTTTAATTAAGTTTATATTAGCTCTTATAAATGTAAGGGTAGTTGTTTTCTTTTTTTTTGTGTGTTTTAACATGCGCATGGACTTCTATTGATGATTTTCAATATTTAATTGAATGTTTTTTTTTGGCTGAAATTTTGTTTTTTGTATTTTTGTGCTAAAGTCGTTACCGATTTTATGTTGATTTTCAGCTTTCATTTTTTATTTGTTGTTTGATTATTGATATTGGTGTTTGATTTTTATGTAGTTTATTGTTGTTTGAAACTTTGATATGATTTATCATTTTTGTAGTTGATATTTAGGAGAATATAAATATATAACACGTTTTCTAGTTGTGTCGCCTAGCGTTGCCAGACCATCGCCTTTTTGTCGCCTAGGCCATGGCTTGTCTCCTTGGCGTCGCCTATCGCTTTATCAACTATGTTAGTGACAAAGCTATCCCTTTGTCCGATGTCATTGTTTGTAATGGAGAAGAAGTAGGCCCCTAGAGAAGAGGTTATTGACTGTAATATAATTTTGTCAACAAAAGAAAGATTGTCGATTGAGGAGGAGGAGGAGAGGCATTTTATTATCTTTATTTACAAATGCTTTAGGTGATTTTTGATTATAAATTCATGTATCACGACATTAAGTTATTTTTCGGTACAGATTGGTTATTCAAAAGGATGACCGTTCTAAAGAGATACGTGCTGAGACTGTTCATGTCGTTGAAGTACATAACAGCAAACGTGGTGGATAGAAATAACGGACGGATAGTTGCAACCGCTTCGACAGTCGAACATTCTCTCAAAAGCACGCTGGAATGCGGACGTTGTTGCAATGCAAAAGCAGCAGCGGTCGTGGGAGAAGTGCTGGCAATGAGACTCAGAGTCGAGGGTCTTGAACATGGCCAGGGACGAGGAATCCATGTCGATGTTAACAAGGAAATCGAGAAGAAAGGTTTCAAGAATCGCACGAAGGTTTGGGCGTTGTGAATGCCCTCAAGAGCAACGGAGTGAAATTAATTCTTGAAGATGAGGACAGTGTTGTAGCTCAGGCGGCCAGCTATGGATATCGGGAAGGAGATGAGTTTATCGACTCCAGAGGTTGACAAAATTATCTCGTACGCCGTGTTTTGCTCAGGTATGTGGATGTGAATGGGATTTTATGAGAATTGTCTGTCCCAAAAGCTGTATCTTGATAATTTTCTTCTCTCATTGGTAAGGAATTTGAGAATCTGCTTATAAGTGGAGCTGGTAATGTGGAATTGTAGTTTGTAGACTTAGGGAGTGTTTGCAATCACTTAAAAAAGGGGGATTATCAGTTTCTGTTGAAAAGAAGTTAAGAAATAGTTTTTAATGTTTGCAAATGCCAACTTATGCTTATGTTTTGCTTAATTTAATCAGAATCTAAAATGGTGCTTTTTAGATTTGTGTTTTTGCTTTTAGTTTTTGTTTTTTGATACAAACAAATAAGCATTTTACAACTTATTTATCAAATGTTCTCAGTTAGTTAATTCGACATTTAGCTTATAGTTGCAAATATACCAGCTTCTGATTGTCAATTACTTTTAGGTTTTTAGCTTTCTCGACAACATCTACTCTTATAGCTTCTGCTACAATGAATCACTTTTTCTAAAAGCAGAAGTTTTTGCATGGCTCCTTACTGAAGAAAAAGAACGGCAAACCAGAGGTTAAAACTGAATGCCTTGCTCCATAGACTGTTTATTGTAGTAGAAATCACTCGGTGCAATGTTGCCTTACACTGTCTGTCTACCATCAAAGCAAGTTTACAGTGATAATGCAAATAAGCAATCAGGCATAAGAAGTTCTTCCCAATAATTACTTAATTAGTTGTAATAATTTGAGGACTGAGGAGTGCTTTTGATCAGCACAAGTCTCTTATGAAGTAATATTTTCCTCTTTGATTGTCCCTATTGTGGGAAAGAACACGAATTTGGAGTAAAAAAAAAAAAAAGAAAAAGAAATAGTAATAGTTTTCTGATTTTGATATAGAAACCAGTAGTAATTTCATAAGTTACCAGAAGGAAATAGGTAGTAGTCAAATGAATAAAATGAGACTTAGAAGAAAATTTGATGTTTTTTTCCTCATAATGAATCTTAATAAACACCCCATATGAGTTCTGCCTTAGGGCAACGGGATGGGTTCAAACCTGGACACGCTGTGAACCCGCCCCGTTCGGGTGGGCCTGGACCCGGCCAAGCAGGTAACGGGCGTGGTACGGGTTCTTTTTGGAGCCGGCTGGGTACAGCTAGACCCGCCCCGACCTACCCCGGATATATATTAGATTATGCATTTAACTGAATACTTGACCTTTGCAAAAACCTGTCTTACATTTTATTTTTTTGTATTGATCTTTCCTTTAGATTTGAAATCATTTGGCTTGATTTGCTTCAAAAATAAGTCGGAGTAATTGAATAAGGCATGACAGATGCACTGAGGTTAAGTACTTTTGCATAATATTTGGAATTGAAATGTTTGCATTGAGCAGTGGATTTTTGATGTGTTTCTGAATTGGCTAAATTGCAATTTTAGTCCACTAACTATACCCCCTTGGAACTTTGGCCCACTTATTTGTGCATGTGGCACATTATAGTCCCATAATTAAAAATTTTAAGCAATTTTGGGACAAATTTCCCCGGAGATTCAATTTTCACCGGAAAATCGCACGTGATGTCACGTGCATCTTATCCGGCCAATATTTTGATGACATGGCAGTCTATGTGGATTTTTTGCAAATAAGAAATACTGTAAATAAATAAAATCCACATCACCTATTAAAATGGAGGGAAAATAAGCACATATTCATCCCCAAAATCGCAGAACCCTACTTTCTTACCCATCTTCTTCGAAGAAACCCTAGAAAATAATCTCCCAAAGAAAACTCTGCAATTTTCGCAAAATGTCGCACACTACCAGCTCCATTGACTGCTACTGTGGACGCCGAGCTGTGATGAGAACGTCATGGACGGAAGACAACCCGGGACGGAGGTTCCATGCTTGTCTTAGTTATAATGTAAGTTTCAATTTTTTTCTTGAAATTGAAAAAGAAAAGTTGGAAATTTTCTGAGATTGTAGTGATTTTTGGAGTTTGAGATGTGAAGTTTGATTTCATTGTTGCAGAATTATTTTTTTATTTTTATAAAAAAATTAATGAAGAACTGTTCATATTTTGCAGAGGGGAGGATGTAAGTTCTTTGATTGGGAGGATCCTCCAATGTGCCGTAGATCCAAGGTCATTATTCCTGGTTTGTTGAAGAGGTTGAATGCAAGGGATGCTGAAATTGAAAAACTCCAATTGACAAACAAGAAGCTTATGAGATGGCTCTGTGCAATGGCAGTGACAGTGGCACTGTTGTTTTTAGTTCTCATTGTGGTTTGGATATCCTTTGCAACCAAGAAGAATGGGAAGAAAAACACTAACAATATGGAGATAGCTTGACTTTGTTCTAGTAATTATAGTATGGTTTAATGTTTAAGCTTAATGGATATGTAAGAACTTATGATTTGTCATTCAAATTTTCCTCATTTTCTGGTTTCCAGTGTGATATCCAGTATCTGTAATGACAATTTTAATGTAAGTGATGTAATTCGAATGTAATCTCATTATGGTAATTTATGTTATTGTCCTTATTTGATCCTTGATTTATATGTTTTTGGTACTGTATGTTTCTGTTACTGTCCAAAAAGAAAAAAACAAAAGGATACATCAAATGGCAAGAGGATACACCAAATTAAACATTCACTTCCACCATAAGCCAAAAGTCACATTGTTCCAAAAGTAGCCAACCAAAATACAAAAGTTACAATGCTTACAAAAATCACCAACCAAAAGACATCCTAGTGTTTGGCTACCCAACATGACAAAAGTTATCAAAAGCTAAATCATAGTTCAACAAACACAGAAAGTTCAACAAACACAGAAGTTTCAACTTAGCTTAACAAATAGAAGTTTTAGCTAAGGACAGACAAAAAACCACAACCACCACCCTCACTTCTTCTTCTTGTGTTGCCTCATTCCAGGAATATTTGATATGATTTGAGAAAGTTCTTTAAATTTCTGTCCTGGTTGCAATTCAGCTGGAGGTTTACCAACTTTAGCTACTTGAAGTTGCTGAAACATTGATGGTCCTTCTCTCAGTGGGACCTGTGGTGGGTTATTCTGAGACTGTTGGGTAGGGAGTTGGCCTTCAGGGTCCTCCACTGCATCAATTGTTGACTGTGTAGAAGGTGGCAATATAGTAGGTCTTGGTGGTATGAATAATCTCATTTTTGCAGAAATTGGCCCCTACAAATAGTGTCATAAAGTCAGATTGAGACATCACATGAAAGCTGCAAAAGTTACATTCAATGAACTTAATGAAGACTTACACTTTCAGAGTTTTCAATGTTTGTGCAATGTAAGACCACATCGACTAACCGCGGAATATTCTAGGTATTTATCTTATTTGGGATACACTTTAATTTTGTAGCTTCATATATTTTTCCCTTAACTATTTATGACTTTATTTTATAATTTTAATTATTCATATTTTATAATTTTAATTATTCATATAAGTTAGATTTATATTTTTTTTTATCACTAAAATATTTAATTTTACACAATGGTTATATTTTATGTATACATTTCTTGTAGGACTTATCCTATTATTAAAACTCTAGACCAAACATTGACCCATTGTGTTGACCCCATTTTCAGATTTTTTAAGCCTTGTTTATTTGTCAAGTCTAGCCCATCTCTCTAAATTTCAACCCAAACCAAAAGCCTACCCAACTTAGGGACCCCCATATATACCCTCAACTCTAACCCTAAAAATACTTTTCAAAGATTTCACACACACTATCACACAATAAAAGGTGAGGCTCTCTCCTCCCCTCCCCTAGCTGTGGCTTGTGCCGCCAGCCATAGGAAAATTTCCCACATATGTATTTTTCTTTTTCTTTTCGTCTTTCCTTTTCCTTCCTTTTTTCTTCTTCTCCCCTTTTCTCTCTCTCTCTCTCTCTCTCTCTTCCCTTTTTATTTTATTAACTGTCCTCCCGCCGCCATAGGAAAGCCGCTAGCAGTGGCTTAAAAGGGGACAAGATTATTAAAAATTTTGGGTTAATTTATTTTATACTTTCTTGAGTTATTTTTCTGTTTTTATTTTAATTTTGGTGTTTTTCTTTGAGTTAAAAATGGAACTCACCCAATAAGACTACGGGATTTAATCCTTGAGGTTGAGGGTGAAGCACCACCACCGGAAAAACACCAAAATCGCCGTTTATGAACATTTTTGGGCTGTTTTATAATTTTTTTATTTATTTCGAATTTTCTAAAAATCAATTTTCAAGTATTATTTTCCTATTTTGGGGCTATTTTTATATTTTTTATTTTATTTCGAATATTTTTTAAAAAAAGGGGGGTTGTTTTCTTTAAAAATAATAACAATAATAATAAAATATTTTTTTAAATTAATTATTTTGAAAATTAAAATATTTTTCAAGTATTATTTCTTATGGAGTATGGGGCTGTTTCTTGTAATATTTTTTTGTATTTATAAATTTTAAATTTATTTTTCAGATTATTTTCTATTTTTAGGGACTGTTTATTTAAAAAACTTTATTTATTTCGAATTTTTAACTTTAATTTCCAAATATTATTCTCTTTTGGGTTCAATGAGGCTACTCCCAAATAAACCACTAAGGTTTTACCTTAAGGTTGAGGGAAAATTGCCTAGACCCTTTTGCATGTTATTAAAATCACTAGATCTAATAATTTCCCATATATCACAAATAGTTCTTTTCAATTTTGAAATAATAGGTTTATTAAGATTTTGTTAGTCATTTGGTTCAATGAGGCCATTCCAAAATAACCACTAAGGTTTACACCTTAAGGTCGAGGAATAATGCCAAGAACCTTTGCATGTTAATAATTAAACTATTTTGATTATTTTATATACATTCGAAATCTTAATATTAATTGTTAAAAATAACTTGACTAAATGGTGTTGGAAATTTGTGTAGGAGCCGAGCCACTCTTGGTGCCATAGCTTCTTGACCATCAAACAAAAAAAAAAAACATGTGGGTAAAAATTTAGCCAATCTTAATTCTATTTGGGTAAATTTTATTTATTTATTTTCTCTTAAAACGATTTAAAATCATGAAGTTGAATGAATTGATGTTACTTAAATGAGTAGTCAATATGATGGTTTGGATGTTTAATTTGAATTTACTATGGTTAATTTTGGGAATAGTTGCATGACAAGAAGAAAACTATCCTTGTTAAATTCTTGCTTAGTAGGTTTTAATTTATTGTTCTTTGCATTTTAAAGATGTTGATGGATTAGCTTGATTAAAAATATAGAAAATGATGGATGGAAGATATAATCACTAAAGAATATATTTGTGCAAAAATTGAATATTGATTAAATAACCTCACTTATCTTATGATCTGTTACTTAATCAACTTGTTGTATTGTGATTATTATATTAATTGTACACAACATAGATTAGTATAGAAATGATACTTGAATTCTTGGTAATTATAGACCGTCTATCGAGTCGTGTCGGCATGCGTAGGTCGGGCAAATAATCGAATAGGTTGCCTATTGATGTTTGCTCGACTACACATGGGCCTATTCCCATTTTTCGGTCGGATAGGAGACGGCGGTGGAATTTGGGTCATAGTATTGGTATATTCGAATATGACGGTCTCGGGTTCCAACCCACAACTAAAAGAGTCGTCGAGCCACTCGGGAGGGATAAGGAGCCGGGATGCTTCGGCCTGGTGAGTTGGAGAATGCAATGGGGTGCGGTGTTATTCCACATCGGCCTCGCGTTTATCATGGTGTTATCTCGATTGTCGATTTTAAAATGGGGCATAGAACTTGTCCATTTTAAAATCAATTTGAATCGAGCATTAAGGTGCGGTGTAAATTCCACATCGGCCTTGTGTTTCTATTGAATAGTTTTGATGACTTGTCGTAAGTTGATAAAATTTTGGTTCGTCTTTTGAAAATTCTATTTACTCTAATTAACCCCATTGTGCACATAACATGCATCACACAGATTTCATAAATTATTTTCTTAATACTTTTCTCGCATTCCCAACCCCACTCATTGAGCTCGTTTAGTTCACCCCACGTTTTCTAAATTATTTGAGAAAATAATGAAGATGATCCAGGACACTCAAATCCAAGAGTAATCCAGGACATTGGCTCTGGCCGCTTATATATGTTAATTTCTCTAAGTACTATGATCATGGCATGTAATAAGCCACTTTGGTATCTATTATCGAAACCTACTTATGATATTAGACTTCCATTTGTTTTGGCTTGTAATAGACGATTAGTAAGTATTTTGTATTTGGTATCCTATAACCGTGATGGAGTTGACTTTTATGACTTTACTTATGTTTTATTAATTTATTAGTTTCGATTATTATTATTATTCGGGCGTGACAAAGTAGTGGTATCGAGCTTGGGTGTAGGAAACTACATCTAAGCAAACCAGAATATGATCTTCGGTTTTTGTGGTCGTATAACCCATTTGGATCCCAATATTATAACTTCATTTTATTTTATTTTATTTTATTTCTTGGGTCGGCCTATAAGTGCGTAGGTCTTGGTGGTTACTTATTTCGTTGGTCGGTGGATTAGTTGCCTATGTATTCTCGTTCGGTTTCTCGTGATGGGGTGTTCATCATGTAGGATGGACCTCATGGGATCAGTGGTCACTCCCGTTGTCTTGAGCATGTCGATCTTAGATAATCTGGATGACTATTACTCCGCTCGAGTGACGAGATCAAGAGTTGTATTATCGGGAAAATCGTACACTTCTCGGTTGGAGGCGCAACTCGCCCCGACTCATGCGACCTTATAGGATCGCAACTATCGATCAATCGGGTGACCCAATGATTGCTCACGATTCGAGGCGTACGCGTGAGCGGGAGCGAGAAACTATCGGGCAAGGGGGCGATAGGTCTTTGCGCGGCTATACATGGATTGGCCGTGTTTCCTGCGGTTCCTTTCTTAGGAGGAGGAGCTTTCGAGGAGTCGATTCGATGATAACTTGGTGATGTGGGAGGTTAACTCGGATGGGGTCATAGTAATAGACCCGTAGATTAGTTATATTATATGATGGGTATATATGTTTTGATTACAACGTAGGGGTGAGGTTTTTGTCTATATTCTTATATAGGGTGCAATGTATATGATAATCACCGACCTAGTTAGCTAGCATCTTTTTAGAATAGGTGCCTTTTTGAACTATGTTTTGTCATTGTAAAAGTTATGTATGGTATATATATATATATATATATAAATGAGGGCAAGGTTCTCGCTTTTGTAATTTTGTTGCGTGTTGTAAATATTCTTGTTAATGTATACACTTTGGGTAACATTATAATAACACATTCTAACAACCTTTCATCTTGTAACTCTCGGTTAATGGTTGAACGAAGAGATAGGGCCACCCACGCCCGCATCCTAGATACGAATCGTATCTCTACATAACAAAAAGTCGGAAACAGAACATCCCAATCCACCTAACCTGCGGGAACCATCCCGAATACTCAAGTACTGAGTTGTTGGTGTATTTGCAACAAAGAAACTCAATGGGCAACATCTATCGGACATTGTCGAGACTTATGATCGGGTCTTTGGAAAGATTCCTTCGATTTAACCCACCAAATTTGACCTTCACGGGAGAAACGATGACATAAAAGCCGAGGATTGGCTGCAAAAGATTGAGAGCATATTTGTTGCTTTGAATTACATCAAGAGCAACAACTTACCTTGGTGATATTTCGTTTTGAAGCGGCAACTCGCAGAATGGTGGCGAATCGTTGAGGAAAAATGGACACGAGATGGGCGAAAAGCGTAAACAAGACATTCCTAAGGTCGTTCGGGAAGCGCGTCGGGACGAGTTTCACCGCCTTAAGCAAGGATTAATGTCGATTGTTCAAGACTGGCGAGAATTCCATAGATTATCCAAGTATGCACCAGGACTAGTGCAAGAAGAAGAGGACAAGCTATACAAGTTTACTAGGGGCCTCGGACTAGAATTGCGAAACAACTATTAGCTACCGAGATCACTACGCATTTAAGTCAGTGGTTCAGTTGCCGCAAGAATTGAAAGTGGATTAACACGGTTGGAGCCCAAATTTAAAGGGAATATTGGGAGTTCAAAGGACTTTCGGAGAGGACAGATCGCGAAGGCGATTGATTGAAGCGAGAAACAAGGGATGAGTACGGTAGCGGAAAAGGGTAAACAACTTGATGCCATGAATCGTTCTCATTGCGAGAGGCCAGGACACGCCGGATGCTTGGCGGAGAAAGCTCGGGAGGTGTCTTCGATGTGGGAGCGACAAACACTGTTCAAGGAGTGTCCAAATCCAATGGCTAAGGACAACAGTGGAGGTCGTCCCAAGATGCAAGGACGAGTGTTTGCACTCGATGGGCAAGAAGCCCGGGGAATCAATCGCGCGTGGTGGAAGGTCGCTCCTTGTATCTAATCACCTCGCTAGAGTTTTGCTAGATCCTGGCTCAACGCATTCATTTGTTGCACCGCACTTCACCTACACGAATGCATGCATGGAATCTCTACCATATTCATTAGAGGTTGTCACTCCTATGGGAGCTAGTCGGATAACTAAATTTTTTTCGTGATTGTGGTGTCATGATTGGAAATGCTTCTTTTTCCGTGGATCTAAGCTGTCTTGCCAATTTTGGATTATGATGTAATTTTGGGGATGGATTAGTTAGCCCGACATCATGCGAATATGAATTGTCACACAAAGGAAGTAAGATTGTGTATCCTGGTAAAAACGGAAAGTACTAATATCCGGAAAAGCACGAGTTAAGATGATCCCGATTATTTGCCATCAAGGTGAAAGCAATAGCAAAAGGTGCAAGAGGATACCTGGCTTATATTATCAACAAACCTGCAATGAAAAGGAGATTTGTTAGGTACCCGTAGTGTCGGACTATCGATGTATTTCTAAAGAGCTCGTTTCACTACCCCTGAATAGAGAAATTGAGTTCACTATTGAAATTTTGCGGGTACATCACCAATCGCTAAGACACCATACCGGATGGCCCCACTAGAGTTACAAGAATTGAAAACTCGATTACAAAAATTGCTCGAACTAGGATTTATCGGACTAGTACATCACGGGGAGCCCGATCTTGTTTGTAAAAAAAAAAGATGGTACGTTAAGATTGGCGTTGATTATCGAGAACTTAATAACGTTACCATCAAAAATAAATATCCTTTACCATGAATAGACGAACTGTTTGATCAACTTCAAGGGGCGATTGCGTTTTCAAAGTTGGATTTACAACAAGGATATCATCAACTAAGAATCAAGGAAGAAGATATTCTAAATCGGCCTTTCAAACTCGATATGGTCATTTTGAATTTGTAGTGATTCTTTTTGGGTTAACGAATGCTCTATGATTTTCATGGATTTGATGCATAGAGTGTTTAGGCCATATCTAGATTAATCCGTCGTAATTTTTATCGATGACATCCTCGTGTACTCTAAGTCGAGGAGGAACACGAGACACATTTGAAGATTGTGTTGGAGACCTTGAGACAACATCAATTGTATGCCAAATTTAGTAAATGCGACTCGGCTTAGTAAAGTCGCATTTTTGGGCCATATCATTTAGGTAAAGGGATAGCAGTGGACCCCTCAAAAGTACAAACGATGTACTAGAATGGAAACGACTGAAAGCAGAATGAGACATTCGGAGCTTCTTGGGACTCAGGGTATTACCGTAGATTCATTAAGGACTTCTCTAAAATTGCAGGCCCATTGACAAAATTGACTTAGAAACATGTTCAATTCATATGGGACGATAAGTGTGAGGCTAGTTTTCAAGAACTAAAGAACAAACTCACCACCGCACGGTGTTAGCCCTTCCCCGAAGGATTAGAGAACTATGTGGTTTATAGTGATCGTCAAGGAAAGACTAGGCGCAGTGTTAATGCAACATGGTAAGGTGGTTGCCTATGCGTCTCGAAAACTTAAGCCATATGAAGCAAACTATCCCACCCACGATCTAGAGTTGGCTTTTGCGATTGTGTTTGCTCTAAAGAAATGGCGACACTATTTGTACGGGCGGAATTCACGGTCTTTCGATCATAAGAGTCTTAAGTACATTTTCTCACAAAAGGAGTTAAACTTGAGGCAAAGGAGGTGGGTGGAATTGTTGGAAGATTATCATTTTGATATACAATATCACCCAAGCAAAGCTAATGTAGTCGCCGATGCCTTGAGTAGAAAAGCCAAGCTGGCTAGATTGATGATACGGGAGTGGGATTCCCTCGAAGAATTGAGTGGTTGGAACCCAAGAAAAATAGGAGCCCATCTCGTGTGTGCCAACTTATCTTTGAAGCTAGAACTATTGGATGAGATTCGAGTGGCACAAGAAAACGACGAGAAATTTAAGACATTAAAGGAAAAACGGCGTCACGGGTTGAGACCGATTTTGTAGTAGGGACCGACGGAATAATGAGATTCAAGAATATAATTTGTATCTTTGAATGATGAAGGCTTGAGAAATAAAATCTTAATCAAGCTCATCACTCTAGGTATACGATTCACCACAGCGGTAATAAAATGTATAAAGATTTGAAGAAAAATTTTGGTGGGTGAATATGAAAAACCAAGTAGCCGAACACGTGGCAAAGTGCGACTTGTCGGTGTGAAAGCGGAGCATCGAGACCCTCCGGTTTACTACAACCATTGGCAATTACCAAATGGAAGTGGGAAAAATTACAATGGACTTTATTCTTGATTTGCCAAGAACTCGAAGCGGTCATGACTCAATCTGGGTGATTGTGGATCGATTAACGAAATATCGCACTTCTTACCTATCGAGAAAGACGGAGAGTTTATAGCGAGTAGCTCGATTATACATAAAGGAGGTAGTTCGATTGCATGGGGTACCAATTGACATTGTTTGGATCGAGATCCAAGATTCATATCCCGATTTTGGAAAAGTCTCCAT
The DNA here is from genome assembly GCA_016081115.2 of Rehmannia glutinosa. NCBI lineage: Eukaryota > Viridiplantae > Streptophyta > Magnoliopsida > Lamiales > Orobanchaceae > Rehmannia > Rehmannia glutinosa. Next base: position 9,146,012 of record CM071924.1, read on the forward strand.
GAAGGATTGGGAACACAATTAAGTTTTTTAGATTGCTCACCCACAGACAGGATGGGCGTCGAGAGGACGATCTGAGACCTAGAAGATATGTTGAGAGCTTGTACATCTTTGGACTTCTCCAGGAAGTTGGGATTCACATCTTCCGTTGGCGGTGATTCGCCTACAACAATAGTTATCAAGCAACTATTGGTATGACGCCATATGAAGCTTTATATGAAAGAAAATGTAGATCTCGATTACATCTGGGAGATAGATGACAAATGGACACCGAAACAGAGAAGAGGGCTTGGATAGCCATTGCAAAAATAGATTTAGTTCAATAAGCAATGAAAAAAGTCCGACTCATTAAACAGAGAATAAGAAGCGCTCAGTCGACAAAAGAGTTATGCGAGATAATAGGCGAATGGATCTAGAATTGAAGTTGGGGATAGGGTATTTTTGAGATTATCACCAAGAAAGGGTCTTATACAATCTAGAAAAGGCGGAAAATTGAGTCCACGGTATGAAGGACCATACCTATTGTGGAGAGAATTGGCGATCTGGCTTATCGACTTAACCTTCCTGAGGAGGCATTAGCGAGGGATGCACAATCCCCGGATCCAACATATATCATCAAAGAAGAGATCCCCTGTGATTCAAGAAGATCTATCATCGTGGAACAACCATTGCGAATTATTGACCATCAAATTAAGGAATTACGCGGTAAAAGAATTCCTCTAGTGAAGGTATTATGGCGGAAGCATAATAAACTGAGGATGCTACTTGGGAGTTGGAGGAAGATATGATCAAAAATTACCCAGAAATATTTCAAGAAGGAATTTGGGGCCAAATTCTTTGAAGGAGGGGAGTATGTAAGACCACATCGACTAACCGCGGAATATTCTAGGTATTTATCTTACTTGGGTTACACTTTAATTTTGTAGCTTCATATATTTTCCCTTAACTATTTATGACTTTATTTTATAATTTTAATTATTCATATAAGTTAGATTTATATTTTTATGACTAAATTATTTAATTTTACACAATGGTTATATTTTATGTATACATTTCTTGTAGGACTTATCCTATTATTAAAACTCTAGCCCAAACCTTGACCCGTTGTGTTGACCCCATTTTGATTTTTTTAGGCCTTGTTTATTTGTCAAGCCTAGCCCATCTCTTAGCCCAACCCAAACCAAAAGCCTACCCAACTTAGACCCCAATATATACCCTCAACTCTAACCTTAAAAACACTTTTCAAAGATTTCACACACTATTACACAATAAAAGGTGGGGCTCTCTCCTCCCCTCCTCCCCATTTTGTCGCTTGCTTGACCCACCCGAAAAATTTCCCACATATGTATTTTTTTCTTTTTCTTTTCTTCTTTCATTTTCCTTCCTTTTTTCTTCTTCTCCCATTTCTCTCTCTCTCTCTCTTTCCTTTTTATTTTATTAATCGTCCTCCGCCGCCACCGCCGAACGGCCGCCGCCACCGGAAAGTCGCTGCTAGCGATGGCTTAAAGGGGACAAGATTATTAAAATTTTTGGGTTAGTTTATTTTATACTTTCTTGAGTTATTTTTCTGTTTTTATTTTAATTTTGGTGTTTTTCTTTGAGTTAAAAATGGAACTCACCCAATAAGACTACGAGATTTAATCCTTGAGGTTGAGGGTGAAGCACCACCACAGGAAAAACACCAAAACCGCCGTTTATGAACATTTTTGGGCTGTTTTATAATTTTTTATTTGAATTTTCTAAAAAATCAATTTTCAAGTATTATTTTCCTATTTTGGGGGCTATTTTTATATTTTTTATTTTATTTCGATTTTTTTTTTAAAAGAAGGGGGCTGTTTTCTTTAAAAATATTAACAATAATAATAAAATATTTTTTAAATTAATTATTTCGAAAATTAAAATATTTTTCAAGTATTATTTCTTATGGAGTATGGGGCTATTTCTTATAATATTTGTTTTTGTATTTAAAAATTTTAAATTTATTTTCCAGATTATTTTCCTATTTTTAGGGACTGTTTTTTTAATAAACTTTATTTATTTCGAATTTTTAACTTTAATTTCCAAATATTATTCTCTTTTGGGTTCAATGAGGCTACTCCCAAATAAACCACTAAGGTTTTACCTTAAGGTTGAGGGAAAATTGCCTAGACCCTTTTGCATGTTATTAAAATCACTAGATCTAATAATTTCCCATATATCACAAATAGTTCTTTTCAAACTGTTTTGAAATAATAGATTTATTAAGATTTTGTTAGTCATTTTGGTTCAATGAGGCCATTCTAAAATTACCACTAAGGTTTACACCTTAAGGTTGAGGAATAATGCCAAGAACCTTTGCATGTCAATAATTAAACTATTTTGATTATTTTATATACATTCCGAAATCTTAATATTAATTGTTAAAAATAACTTGACTAAATGGTGTTGAAAATTTGTGTAGGAGCCGAACCACTCTTGGTGCCATAGCTTCTTGACCATCAAAAAAAAAAACATGTGGGTAAAAATTTAGCCAATCTTAATTCTATTTGGGTAAATTTTATTTATTTATTTTCTCTTAAAACAGATTTAAAATCATGAAGTTGCATGAATTGATGTTACTTAAATGAGTAGTCAATATGATGGTTTGGATGTTTAATTTGAATTTACTATGGTTAATTTTGGGAATGGTTGCATGACAAGAAGAAAATATCCTTGTTAAATTCTTGCATAGTAGGTTTTAATTTATTGTTCTTGCATTTTAAAGATGTTGATGGATTAGCTTGATTAAAAATATAGAAAATGATGGATGGAAGATATAATCACTAAAGAATATATTTGTGCAAAAATTGAATATTGATTAAATAACCTCACTTATCTTATGATCTGTTACTTAATCAACTTGTTGTATTGTGATTATTATATTAATTGTACACAACATAGATTATTATAGAAATGATACTTGAATTCTTGGTAATTATAGACCGTCTATCGAAGTCGTGTCGGCATGCGTAGGTCGGGCAAATAATCGAATAGGTTGCTGTTGATGTTTGCTCGACTACACATGGGCCTATTCCCATTTTCTGGTCGGACCGGAGACGGCGGCGGAATTTGGGTCGTAGTAATGGTATATTCCGGAATATGACGGTCTCTGGGTTCCAACCCACAACTAAAGAGTCGTCGAGCCACTCGAGAGGATAAGGAGCGGGAGGCTTCGGCCGGTGAGTTGGAGAATGCAATGGGGTGCGGTGTTATTCCACATCGGCCTCGCGTTTATCATGGTGTTATCTCGATTGTTAGATTTTAAAATGAGGCATTGAACCTTGTCCATTTTAAAATCAATTTGAACTGAGCATTAAGGTGCGGTGTAAATTCCACATCGACCTTGTGTTTCTATTGAATTGTTTTGATGACTTGTCGTAAGTTGATAAAATTTTGGTTCGTCTATTGAAAATTCTATTTACTCTAATTAACCCCATTGTGCACATAACATGCATCACACAGATTTCATAAATTATTTTCTTAAACTTTTCTCGCATTCCCAACCCCACTCATTGAGCTCGTTTAGCTCACCCCACGTTTTCTAAATTATTTACTAAAAATAATGAAGATGATCAGGACACTCAAATCCAAGAGTAATCAGGACATTGGCTCTGGGCCGCTTATATATGTTAATTTCTCTAAGTACTATGATCATGGCATGTAATAAGCCACTTTGGTATCTATTATCGAATCCTACTTATGATATTAGACTTCCGTTGTTTTGGCTTGTAATAGACGATTAGTAAATTTTTGTATTTGGTATCCTATAAATGTGATGGAGTTGACTTTTATGACTTTACTTATGTTTTATTAATTTATTAGTTTGGATTATTATTATTCGGAGCGTGACAACAATTACTTGAACTACCTTCATGGATTCTAGATTTCCTCTTCCTCACCTATAACCAAAGCAATATAAACATTACATTAAAAAAACTATCATTTGACTTAAATAAATATGCACTTTGAAAATAGAAATGATTACCATCAGTTTCTTGTTAGGCTCAGTGGTGCACTCTTAATTTGCATTGTGTCCATCATTCCCACATTTGCTATATTTGTGGTCTCCTGTTGCCTTCTAATCTTCATAGGCTTTTTCCTTTTGTTTTCTTTTGTTTATTTGCAACCTCATCGGCTCCATTCTCTTGCTCTAGCAGTGTCCGCAATACCCCTTCTAAAATTTGAGGCAAAGGTGGAATGAAAAATATTTCATCCCACAATGCTCACCATTTATGCCCATGATTGCGGGGCATAGTCTCTCTTGTATGTATCCACAGAGTAGCAATTGTCCACAAAAGATTCGGGAACTCCACCTTGTAAGAAAATTGCACTCGCAAAGCATGTTTACATGGGATACCACTCAATCCCCACATTCTACAAGTGCATGACTTACTTCCCAAATCAACACAAAACCTGTCTCCGATTTGTCCAAGCATGTTATCTCATAGTGTGTGTCATCACATTTCATTGGCATACAACCCCAAGACAAGTCAATATTTTTTCGAGAATTTTTGTATCCTTGGACATAACCTCATCGGCTCCATTTATTTTTGCCATGTCCGTATTCTTCCTCGGAGCCTGGACATTAAATATTGCCTAATCCATTCAAGCATTGTAAGCATAGCTCTCTCCCTTGCATCCAATATACACATGTTAAAAGTCTCACAACAGTTATTTAAAAGCATCTCACACTTTGGGTTTTCACTGAAGTGAGACCTACTCCACTGTGATGGAGGCTTGTCACTTAACCATTCAAAAGCTTTCTCATTTAGTTCTTTCATCTGCTTCATCCTTTCATTAAATTCACCCACTGTGCTAGCTTGTGCAGCCCTCCAAAGTGCATTCTTATAGGCAAGACCCCTAAACCCTGCATTTTTGAAATTGTTGTGCAAGTGCCTTACACAAAACCTATAATTGCTACCACGTAAGACTTCATTAAATGCTTGAATGAGGCCCTTTTGTTTATCGATATGAAAGTGTATTGTTCTTGTCTTGTGATATTCAAGTCATGCTTCAATAAGATCAAGAACCACCGCAAGTCTCCATTTTCTTTACTGGACACCTTTGCATATGCAATTGGGTATAGGTTGTTGTTTGGATCCACTCCCACTGCTGTGAGTAATACACCTCTGTGGGGTCCTTTCAAATGACACCCATCTACCCCTATGATTGGTCTACAACCTGCCTTAAACCCTTCTTTTTCAGTCTTGAAACAAACAAACATAAACCGATGAACCTCTTTGCCCCCGACTCATCATCTTGATGACTAGAATTCTTTGTGGAACCAGGGTTTGTCTTTCTTAGTTCTTCAGTGTAGTCCCACAATTTGGTGAATTGATACTCAGGACTACCCTCAATCAGATGTAAAGCTTTCCTTTTGGCCCTATATGCTTGGTCTTTTGACACATTAACCCTCAGCTCATTGATTACATCTAACCTCCAAGCCTTCACATTTCTCTTTGGATCACTCTTAAAATTTTGAATATATTTGTCAGTCAACCAACTTGCCTTCACATTTTTGACATTATAGGTCTGGGGACATGAATGGTTTGGGGTAAATTCCCTAATATAGTAAGACTCTTCATCTTTCTTTTTATTCAAGTGTATTTTCCATTCACACCCATCAGTTTCACATTTCACATACATCCTCTTTTTGTCATTCTTAGTGAACTTTAAATTTCTTTTTGTTCTAATAGCAAGTGAGTGCACTGCCTTCCTAAACTCAACTTTTGTGCTAAAAGTCATTCATATTTTAAATTCAGGATCATACAAGAGATCAGGATTGAACACAGGATAAGTTTGGCCCCCACCCTCATCATCAGACATCCTATTCTCATCTAAATCCCCATCAACTTCCACAATGTCTTCTTCACCAGAATGATCACATTCACTAGATGAATGGCCCAAGTTTTCAGTCCCAGCACCCTTGCCATCACTGCCTCCCTCATCAGTGTGGTCTACATTAAGATCAAACAGCTCATCATCATCTGTACCAAAACTTCCCATATCAAAGTCAATGTCTACAAGGTCATCTGAGTCACCATCATGGCTGTTTTGATCAACATCATCATCCTTGCCATCACTACCCTCCTCATAAACATCATCACCCTTACCATCACTACCCCTCTCATGAACACCATCACCCTTGCCATCACTGTCCTCTACATCAGTGTTTCCCTCATCACAGTCACTAATACCCCCCTGTTCACTATCCCCCTGTTCAGTAGACTGCAAGTCTACATATATGTGCATCTCTCTAGTTGACAGACAATTTTTAAAACAACAAATCAAATCATCATTTGTGACAACAAGTTTAAAACCCTCGTTAAACCATAAATAAAGTCTCTTCTTTGTTTTAGATACATGGTTTGAAGTCCACAACTCAATGTTTCTTACATTCATATGCCATTCATGTACATAGTCAAACATTAGTAACCTACCACCAATATATGCAGGTTTAGGTGAATGTTGAAATTCCCCTCCATAATGCATGACTACAGTGATGGAATCCAAGTTAATGTCTGCCAAAAAAAAAAAACTCATTAATAAAATATTAAAATAGAAAGAAAACGACAACTGAACTAATTTAATAGAAATTTCACAAAAGTCAACCCCACATGTTTCATCAAAGCAAGACATTATTCACATAGTGATAATAAAGAAGTAAAAATGGGGGGACCATCTTATAGAAAAAATACTACTTTACAGAAAAGGGAATATTTTATAGAAAAAAACCTAAAACCAACTCATTAAATACTCAACGTAAATTGGTGGGGGTAACCCAGAATGCCTTTCGCTCCGAATAAAAACCATTTCTTGTACCAACTGACCTTTGGTTTGTGTGGTTTAGGGCACAGTGATTTTGGGGAAGAAGATGAAATCCGATTTAGTTGGAGAATATGGAACTAGGGCTTGGAAGTATTACACTACTGTGAGTTTATTTTTATTTTTATTCATTACGCGGAAATACATTTTTAATTAATTATTTTTTATATAAAATTCCATCTCAATTGCCACATCATCCCAAATTTGCGGAAAATGATAAATCCCCAAATTTTTTGATGCACGTGACATCACGTGCAATTTTCGTGAAAATTGAATCTCGGGAAATTTGTCCCAAAATTGCTTAAAATTTTTAATTGCGGGATTAAATGTGCCACATGCACAAATAAGTGGACCAAAGTTTAGTGGACTAAAATTGTAATTTAGCCTTCTGAATTCCTTTTGAGAGTTGCTGCTGAAGCTTTCTTTGTCATGCCTCATTGTTCAACAATCAAAGACATCAGACTGAATTTGTATAGGTTTTTTTGTTTTTCTTTTTCTTTTTTGGGTTCAGCAGGGACGGGGACAGTCCCATATCTCTTTTTCCTTGGTGTGGTGGGTCCCGAATTAGGCCAAAGCCGCTCCGTTGTCATTTCTACCTAAGCCCACAACCACATGGATTTGAACCCAACAAGAGAGGTCCAGAGATACCTTCGAAAGTGTTAAATTATTAAAAAAATTGTTGGGTAAAATATGTGTGGTTTTGTTTAGGAAGAAAATGGTGAGTGTATGGCAATAGTCGAGGCTGAATTCGATTCGATCTCATGAAGACGAAAATGCCCCGTATCAAGTCTAACGGTTTGGTGCACGTCCCCTAGATACAACGACTATTTCCGTCTCGAGATTACAACACTTGCAATCTCGAAACACAATGAACAACAAAGGTGTTTTTGACTTTCAAGCTTTTGAAGGAGGAAGAATGTCAATATGTTCGATTATGCAAATGACCGATTTTTTATCTAATGATTTCGTGTTGTTTTTCATCTGCAGGGTCGATAATTATAGGCCTCGGTACCTCGGGCGCCTGGGAAGCGCACCCTTCTGCGTGCAACCCACTTTTGTTACATTAAGCTCATGCAACCTACTAATCTTGGTATAAAAGGCCCCTCCTTATTCATTTGTACTTATTCTCAATTATTTGCTCTTAAGTTACTCTTTTACTCGAAATTGTTATCTATACGTCTTGACTTGAAAGATCGAATGGGTCTATCGGGACAACACCACGGGCCCATCTAACATTTAAGTGTTGTAGGCAAGTTCCAACTTGAAGAGTTCTTTAGCTCTCGGAGTGAAATTTGGACCATCAAATATAATCCTTGACTTGGAGGTGATCTATCATTTTAAGTAGCATCAGATGGAGAATTCGGGTGCAACCCAACCTTAGTCTTGATAGGATTGAGACCCATATCAACATACATTTAAGTATTGACTTGTTTAGTCATAAAGATTTTTCATGGGTGAATTGACAAATTCTTGGTAAATACTAAATACCCATTTGATTGAGGAACAAGAAAAACAGGTATTTCGTAAGGTTTTTAATGTAAATGTCATAGTTGATATATGTAATTTGTTCATTGTTCACATAGCAAGTGTAACTTAAACAACATAGATGTTACCAAACAGGTTGGAGAGCCGAGAGCTATATATAATAGAGGAGGGAATTATATTTTGCAGTAACTATTTGCAATTTTTATTTTCGAAGGACTAAAATGCAATTTTGCAATAGCTACAAAGGAGAAAAATAAAAGTGTTTCCGTACAGCAGACAGTAGACAGGACTCAGGTGAGGTACCACTAACAAGCTAAAAAGTTGATAGACAATAAAACAAATATTTATTCAAGATAGATCAGTGTGCTCTGTACCTTCCTCCCAGAATTTTTGTCTCTATGTAATTACTAATTACCATACCATTTCAGTGTTTGGGACCTTCACCTTCTAAAGATGAGAATAAAATGATTGGCAGACATGTTAATTAATTATTAATAACTTGTTTCCTTGATACCACATTGTTCTAAAATGCCTAATAATCAAACTAGGAGTGACAAATCCTGCAATCATGTTGTGTTTTTGACACAACACGACTTAAGATGATAAGTCAAAAAAATTTATTTATATATTAATACACAATATTATGATAATACAAATATAAAGCTGCAAAGTGTGACGCCCGAATTTTCACAACGTGAGATACGACGTTATCGGTGATTTATTTATTTGGTTTAGTAACACGAACCGTTATTAATAAAATACGACCCGACTTTTAATCATTTCTTCCAACGTCAATTACGTCTTCCTCATTTTCGAGCTTAACAATTTTATATTCTTCCTCTAGTATTAATACTTAATCGAATGACTACTACTTTAGGAATATTAGACCTCCAACAATTTAGGAGTACATTCCAATCCTTATCCTAATATTTCATCTTATTCTATAATTCATCCCAACCAATTTCCCAATCAATTTTTTTTTTTAAAAAAAAAATATTTTTTTATATTTTTAAAAATTTCGAAAATTACCATAAATGGGGAGGTTGTTTCATATTCTTTTCAAGACCTACAATTATATATGTATATATATATATTTACATATATATATATATATTTTTTTTTTCTCAACTTTTGGTCACATGCTTAAAGGATGGACAAACTTTTCTTTCCACCAAATTCTAATAAATAAAAATACCAACACCATGATTATTATTCCTCCAACTTTTGGCTCCTTGTCTTAGGGGAATCAATCATTTTTGTTATTTTTTTCTTTATCTACCAATATTATTCATTTCATAATTATCATAAAAACACAAGACTTGCTTCCATTTTCCTCTCTAAAGGATCCAATTCTTCAAGCATAAGGTAAGAATATCTTCATTTCTCCCAACTCTATTTTTCTTCTCCAATCCTCAACCTTATACCTTCACCATTTAATGATGTTGAATCCTTCTTGTTGAGTACTCTAGAGAAAATTCTTGAAGAATTAGAGACCTAGATTTGACTACAAGCTTGAAGAGGAAATTCAAGATTTCATATTATTAAGGTGAGAAAATTATGGTTTTAGTATTTTTCTCTTGACAACATGAAGAATTAATTTTTGACTCAAGAATATAAATTTTTGGAGTTTAGGGGCTGACCTACATCATCTCAAGTGGAGGTTAGAGGCTTGAAGGAAAATTTCCATTTTTGAGACTACTTGAAGATATTAAGGTGAGTAGTAACCATTTGGTACTAGTATATTTTCTTTAGACTTGAGACTTTAATTTTAACACCAAAATATGGTTTGGATACCATTTAGGGGCTGATCTTCAAGAGTTTTAGTCAAGAAGTTGATTCAAGGAAGAAGACCACATTTTAGATCAACCCGAGAAACTACTACGAGGTGGGTGGAAAAATTCTTTCAACTTCTAGGTGTTTTAAATTGAAAATATGCATGTAGTATTTTGTTATTGAGCACTTGAGATATATATTATGTATTGCATGCTATTTTATTGTATCAAGTTGGAAAAATTCTCAAGTGTTGCTCAAAAATGTGATTTATCGAAAAATAGGGCATACATGCACATTTTATTGTTATACTTGATGAAATTTTGTATGAGAAGGATATGTATGTGTATGACTCTTGAAATCTATGTTTTTAATGATTTATAACTTGGACAAGTCGAGCATAATTGATTAAATTTCAACTTTTGGACTTAAAATGCAAAAATGGAAAGTTGGTGGACTTAATTGCAAGAAAAATAAAATTTAAGGGACCCCTCTGTAATTTTCGATTTTTGGGACTGAACTCAAGTTCAAAAATTATGTTTTGATATTTTAATAAAGTTTTAAGAGTTTTTAGATAAATAAAATCAACCCTTAAAAGCCCAAGGACTAGATTGTAAAATTCTAGAAGTTTAAGGGCTATTTTGCAATTTTCGAAACTGTACCAGACCCTAATTTTAAAATTTGAAATTTTAACTCTTAAGGGACTGGAAATAACATATTTTAAGTGTATTCCAAAAATCCAAGTGTTTAGAGCTTGGAAAGTAATTTTATAAAATTTGAGGGACCAAATTGTAAAAGATTAAACTTGAGGACCAAAATACAATTTCCAGGACTTATGCAGTCCATGCACCTGGAAATACTAATTTAACTATAACATAATTATATCTTAGACCCAAGGTTCAAATTTCATAACAATTGGACCCTAAAAGCCTTAAAGGCAATTATTTCAAAACGGGACAAAAATGAGATTTTTAAAAGTTAAGGGACCTAAAATTATTTCTTTTTAAAACTGCTTTTGTCCCAATATCCTATTAACCTTAGTGACATTTTCCAACTGGAATCACATTAAAAGCCCTCCCGGTTTGTGAGTTCCGATTATTTTAAACTTAAGGCCGAAATGACAATTTTAACAAATTTGGGGCCAATGTGAGAATTTTATAAAAACTCGACCTCAAAACTTTAAAAACCTGAATCTCTGAACAATTTAGAGATTTTAGGAACTGACCTCATAATTTTTCAAGGTCGGGATATTTATTTATTCAATTTTTAACCCCAAAAGTATTGGTTTTTACAAAACGGGGCTAATTGTAAATTTTTCTTTTTATCAAGGACCTAACTTAAATTATTTTTCATTTACTAAAACAGCCCTGGACCCTCTGACTTTAATTATTAATTAAAATATTTTATTTTCTCAAAAACTACTTGACTTATCGGATCGTCTTGACCGATTAAAACCCGATCGCGGGGGCGACTTCCTCGTGTTGCGATTTGAATCTATAACGGACTTATGTTCCACCTAATCTTTCAAGATATCGAAGATTGCTTATCCTCCCGATAATCATCTTCATCCAAATAACTCCACCAACGCCATAATTACTTTACGCAAATTTTCAAAAACTTTTTATGAATCGCTTCCCGAATCAATATACTCATTGCCTGGTTGACTACGAACGTGTACTTAATTTCTTGCTGAGTCAACTTGGTGTGTCGAGCTCACGAGTCGGAATGGATACGTCGGGGATGGGAAGGCGGCTCATTTGCTATTCCACTCTTCCCCCATCGCCCTAATCCATGGCGAGGGACGGAGTTTGTCCGAGGGAAGCGGGTCGTAGTACTTGAGGTATAATCATGATTATGACGAATCCGAGCCTTGCTAGCTCCAACGTGGATTTTGTCTTTGCCTATGGAGCGATAAGGTGACGGGTCTTGGACCATCATGAACGGGAGTTACAAGGAAGAACAAAGGAATCGCTGCCCCGATCCACACGATTAGGAGTTGAACTTAACGTTTGGTTGGCGCTACACTTGACGCAACCGCTACTTGTAATGCATGGGTTGGCGCTACACTTGAGACGCAACCACTAATTGTCTTGCATGGGATTGGCGCTACACATCGACGCAATCCTCTGCCCGCTTGAATCATAGTGCTTGTGTGACCACGAACTATTTTTTTAAAGCGTAAAAATATATTACTTAATATATATTTATCACGATCTTGTGGGCTATGTGTGAAATCATGCATCATACCTCACGCGTTTTCATACAACTGTTTTCTCGCGTTAACTATATACATCGCCACACTTGCACACGATCACCCCATCCACTGAGATTTTTGTCTCACTCCCTCCTCGTTTTCTAACCTTTAGATGAAGATTACGTTGAAGACGTCGAACCTACCACAGATTGAATTCCTTAGTTGATGTGGAGCGCTCCTTTTACTTTTATTGTTGTTGGATTTCTTCATTTTGTATCTATTTGATTTTGTAAGTTAAATTCGGATAATCTATTGGGTTGTATTCGGATTCGGATCTTAAGATGTAATTTGTACTTGGGTTTATTTTAATTCATTGCATTGGACTCTTTTCACTTGAAGTTTAGTATCATAGGTTTTTAGACTATTGGGTTATTTGTTTAAGTGATTGATAAATCGTCGTCGCGTTTGGGGCGTGATGATTATTGTATGGTATCGAGCTCGGTTTGTAAGGAGAAAACTTACACCGAGCGACCGTGATAGGTTCCTCCGACCTTGGATTGGGTACCGCTACTAGATGACCTAAGTTAAATCTTGGACGGCCTTTTGAACTCTTTTGGGTTGTCATAGTGCTAACATACCCAAATATCCCTCGGTTTGGGCGTTAGGTGTTTAGAAATTTCTTGATTTGAAGGTTATAATGCCATGATATGATGAGAATTGAAGGATATAAGTTCATCACTTGACAGTATATGATCTGGTTATATGATATATTGTGGAATCTAGATACCTAATGATATTACTTTGGAGAATAATAGTATGGGAATGACTAAGTATGATTTACCGATGATGCCTTTGCTTTATTCATCCCAAATCCATGTACAAGCTTAAGTGCGGGAATCTAACTAGCGGTTTGGGTATCACGGATAAGATACATTAAGAATGTGAATATTATAAGACCTCGATTGGATGCCGCAACTAAGTATTTCGTAAGTTATAATGTCTAAGATTACGAACTATTTTTGGATGATTATTATCTAGTATTATTGTGACTATTATTGTGATTTAGACACTTATCCGATATTTAAAGTGGTTGATTAATTAAGTTAGTTATTTGTGAATTAGTTGTCGATTATTTAAATATTGAATAACTAATGATGGAATGGACACTGCATTTTTTATGAGGTATTTAAGAAGAGTGACTTTATCCGGAATAATGAAAGTCCTTATGGATATGGGAAATTTAAATTGCTATTAGTATTTTAGTATGAGCAACTCCTATGATTATCGTGGAAATGACTTATTAAAGATTCTTTGAAGTCTCGACTATTATATGTTGATGGGTGGAAATTTTGGGTTGATTTTGCACTTTTAGCGATGAAATCTACTACCAATTGTTCGAGGAAATATCGACGATATGAATAGGTATCGACTATTTAGTTAAATCGAATCTATTATAACGAGTATCACTTTCATAGGTAAATGAAATATTGACTAAGCTGTGACAAGCAATGATATATGCGGATTGGATTAGGAGAAGTATGTTTCGAGATAATAATTATGGGAATAGTACATTAGAATGAAATGTGGAGTTGAAATGATTAGTTAAGTGATAATCGAATAGTGGTGCAAATGTTATGGATCACATGAAAGGGATACTATGAATAGTGTGTATTACAAGGTAATGACAAGAAGTTTTGAGTACCACTAAAGTTGTTAGAAATATTTTTGAATGATTATTCGAAATTGGTGATGGGAACTTGGATCGAATATAAGCGCCTCTAGGCCCCTAAGTTTTGATATTGAGGATGTGATAGATCTTTCATGAATAGATACAATAAGTATGAATCTCATCTATAATTTGGAAGGAATTATTTCAGAAGAGAATTTGGGGACCAAATTCTTTTAAGGAAGGGTGAATGTGACGCCCGAATTTTCACGACGTGAGATATGCGTTATGCGATGATTTATTTATTTGGTTTAGTAACACGAACCGTTATTAATAAAATACGACCCGACTTTTAATCATTTCTTCCAACGTCAATTACGTCTTCCTCATTTTCGAGCTTAACAATTTTATATTCTTCCTCTAGTATTAATACTTGATCGAATGACTACTACTTTAGGAATATTAGACCTCCAACAATTTAGGAGTACATTCCAATCCTTATCCTAATATTTCATCTTATTCTATAATTCATCCCAACCAATTTCCCAATCAATTTTTTTTTTTTTTAAAAAAAAAATATTTTTTTATATTTTTAAAAATTTGAAAATTACCATAAATGGGGAGGTTGTTTCATATTCTTTTCAAGACCTACAATTATATATGTATATATATATATATATATTTACATATATATATATATATTTTTTTCTCAACTTTTGGTCACATGCTTAAAGGATGGACAAACTTTTCTTTCCACCAAATTCTAATAAATAAAAATACCAACACCATGATTATTATTCCTCCAACTTTTGGCTCCTTGTCTTAGGGGAATCAATCATTTTTGTTATTTTTTTCTTTATCTACCAATATTATTCATTTCATAATTATCATAAAAACACAAGACTTGCTTCCATTTTCCTCTCTAAAGGATCCAATTCTTCAAGCATAAGGTAAGAATATCTTCATTTCTCCCAACTCTATTTTTCTTCTCCAATCCTCAACCTTATACCTTCACCATTTAATGATGTTGAATCCTTCTTGTTGAGGTACTCCTAGAGAAAATTCTTGAAGAATTAGAGACCTAGATTTGACTACAAGCTTGAAGAGGAAATTCAAGATTTCATATTATTAAGGTGAGAAAATTATGGTTTTAGTATTTTTCTCTTGACAACATGAAGAATTAATTTTTGACTCAAGAATATAAATTTTTGGAGTTTAGGGGCTGACCTACATCATCTCAAGTGGAGGTTAGAGCCTTGAAGGAAAATTTCCATTTTTGAGACTACTTGAAGATATTAAGGTGAGTAGTAACCATTTGGTACTAGTATATTTTCTTTAGACTTGAGACTTTAATTTTAACACCAAAATATGGTTTGGATACCATTTAGGGGCTGATTTTCAAGAGTTTTAGTCAAGAAGTTGATTCAAGGAAGAAGACCACATTTTAGATCAACCCGAGAAACTACTACGAGGTGGGTGGAAAAATTCTTTCAACTTCTAGGTGTTTTAAATTGAAAATATGCATGTAGTATTTTGTTATTGAGCACTTGAGATATATATTATGTATTGCATGCTATTTTCTTGTATCAAGTTGGAAAAATTCTCAAGTGTTGCTCAAAAATGTGATTTATCGAAAAATAGGGCATACATGCACATTTTATTGTTATACTTGATGAAATTTTGTATAAGAAGGATATGTATGTGTATGACTCTTGAAATCTATGTTTTTAATGATTTATAACTTGGACAAGTCGAGCATAATTGATTAAATTTCAACTTTTGGACTTAAAATGCAAAAATGGAAAGTTGGTGGACTTAATTGCAAGAAAAATAAAATTTAAGGGACCCCTCTGTAATTTTCGATTTTTGGGACTGAACTCAAGTTCAAAAATTATGTTTTGACATTTTAATAAAGTTTTAAGAGTTTTTAGATAAATAAAATCAACCCTTAAAAGCCCAAGGACTAGATTGTAAAATTCTAGAAGTTTAAGGGCTATTTTGCAATTTTCGAAACTGTACCAGACCCTAATTTTAAAATTTGAAATTTTAACTCTTAAGGGACTGGAAATAACATATTTTAAGTGTATTCCAAAAATCCAAGTGTTTAGAGCTTGGAAAGTAATTTTATAAAATTTGAGGGACCAAATTGTAAAAGATTAAACTTGAGGACCAAAATACAATTTCCAGGACTTATGCAGTCCATGCACCTGGAAATACTAATTTAACTATAACATAATTATATCTTAGACCCAAGGTTCAAATTTCATAACAATTGGACCCCTAAAAGCCTTAAAGGCAATTATTTCAAAACGGGACAAAAATGAGATTTTTAAAAGTTAAGGGACCTAAAATTATTTCTTTTTAAAACTGCTTTTGTCCCAATATCCTATTAACCTTAGTGACATTTTCCAACTGGAATCACATTAAAAGCCCTCCCGGTTTGTGAGTTCCGATTATTTTAAACTTAAGGCCGAAATGACAATTTTAACAAATTTGGGGCCAATGTGAGAATTTTATAAAAACTCGACCTCAAAACTTTAAAAACCTGAATCTCTGAACAATTTAGAGATTTTAGGAACTGACCTCATAATTTTTCAAGGTCGGGATATTTATTTATTCAATTTTTAACCCCAAAAGTATTGGTTTTTACAAAACGGGGCTAATTGTAAATTTTTCTTTTTATCAAGGACCTAACTTAAATTATTTTTCATTTACTAAAACAGCCCTGGACCCTCTGACTTTAATTATTAATTAAAATATTTTATTTTCTCAAAAACTACTTGACTTATCGGATCGTCTTGACCGATTAAAACCCGATCGCTTGGGGGCGACTTCCTCGTGTTGCGATTTCGAATCTATAACGGACTTATGTTCTACCTAATCTTTCAAGATATCGAAGATTGCTTATCCTCCCGATAATCATCTTCATCCAAATAACTCCACCAACGCCATAATTACTTTACGCAAATTTTCAAAAACTTTTTATGAGCTCGCTTCCCGAATCAATATACTCATTGCTGGTTGACTACCCGAACGTGTACTTAATTTTGCTCGAGTCAACTTGGTGTGTCGAGCTCACGATCGGAATGGATACGTCGGGGATGGAACCGGCAGCTCGGCTGCTATTCCACTCTTGGCCCCATCGCCCTAATCCCGCAATCGAACGGAGTTTGTCGAGGAAGCGGGTCGTAGTACTTGAGGTATAATCATGATTATGACGAATCCGAGCCTTGCTAGCTCCAACGTGGATTTTGTCTTTGCCTATGGAGCGATAAGGTGACAGTGTCTTGGACCATCATGAAGCGGGAGTTACAAGGAAGAACAAAGGAATGTTTGTCGATCCACACGATTCGGAGTTGAACTAACGTTTGGTTGGCGCTACACTTCAAGACGCAACCGCTACTTGTAATGCATGGGTTGGCGCTACACTTGACGCAACCACTAATTGTCTTGCATGGGATTGGCGCTACACATCGACGCAATCCTCCTGCCTCGCTTGAATCATAGTGCTTGTGTGACCACGAACTATTTTTTAAACTGTAAAAATATATTACTTAATATATATTTATCACGATCTTGTGGGCTATGTGTGAAATCATGCATCATACCTCACGCGTTTTCATACAAGCTGTTTTCTCGCGTTAACTATATACATCGCCACACTTGCACACGATCACCCCATCCAGCGAGATTTTTGTCTCACTCCCTCCTGTTTTCTAACCTTTAGATGAAGATTACGTTGAAGACGTCGAACCTACCACAGATTGAATTCCTTCCGTTGATGTGGAGTGACACTCCTTTTACTTTTATTGTTGTTGGATTTCTTCATTTTGTATCTATTTGATTTGTAAGTTAAATTCGGATAATCTATTGGGTTGTATTCGGATTCCGCGAGATCTTAAGATGTAATTTGTACTTGGGTTTATTTTAATTCCATTTGCATTGGACTCTTTTCACTTGAAGTTTAGTATCATAGGTTTAGACTATTGGGTTATTTGTTTAAGTGATTGATAAATCGTCGCGTCGCGTTTGGGCGTGACACAAAGTGTCCAATAAAAACAAAATATCAAGTTATCGTGTCACCAACATATAAACGTGTCATTATTGTATCACTACGGGTAAACTTTCCATTATCGTGTCACTAATTAAGCGTGTCGTTAGCGGTGAACGTTATATACGTTATTTTTTATCGTGTTTACATGAACACGATAAGACTAAATACGAACCCGTTGTTTTTGTATCGTATTTGTGTTTTACTATCATGTCGTATCAAAAATTGTCACCCTAAATTAAACCAAGTAGTAGTGATTCAAACATTTTTCTTTTGCTTTGCAATGATAAACCCTTTGGATGAAGGGATTTGAAATTCAAGGATTTCAAATGAATGGATTTCAAAGTCATTGGATTTGAAATTCACCGCTTGTTTGGATGATGTAGATTTGTGTAAGGATTTCAAATCCATAGTAAGTTTTGATAAAAAAATTAGAAGCTCTATTTATTTTCTTAATTGATATGAAATAAATAAAAATAAAAGATATAATCTTATTATTTGTGTGTAGTGTGTGTAAATGTGTGCGGTGTGTGTAAATGTGTGTGAATATGCAAGTGAGCATAAAGAGAAAAAAAGAATGGATTTCAAATGACTAGATTTTGGTAGGGATTTGAAATCCTTTGAAAAATGAACTAAAAGTTAAAGAGGAATTTGAAATCTATTGATTTGGATTTATATCCAAACAGAGTGTAGATTTAGCTAAGGATTTTAAATTCCTCCTCTCAAATCCTCCCCCAAATCCCCCATCCAAATGCACCCTTAAATTTTCATAAAATTTTATATTTATCACACAATCCTATTTATTACCATAGAAAGGTGTCATCTTCCTCGTTTTCATCGTTTATGTCAAACTCCCATCACAAATTCACAAGAACCGAGCTGATTCTAAAACCTCCTAGGATCGTTAGGCTTGTTTGAGTAGTCTAATTAAAATTTTATTTTGTGATAAATCAAATCAAATAACGAACAAATTCGTGTATCTAATTGAAAACTTACAAAAATAACTGGTCTTGTTTTGATAATATACTAGTATTCATTCACCGTCGTTGCACGTATATTTTTATTTTAATATTCTTGTTTTATAATATCTATTAACATGAATTGGTATTTATTACTTTATTTTAATAGTAATATTCATATAAGGTTATTAAAAAAATTATCTATCAATTTTATATTTTCAATTATAAACTTAAATGTTTAATTCAACTCGTCGAGAATCATACCTCAATTTATGCATGTCTCTAAATTATTGTTTTATATATCCCTTTCTTTCTCACACACTCTCGGATAAATAATTATATATAATTTGTGAGACATGTATTTTTATATTGTACTTGTACTGTTGAAAAAATGAAAACTTCACATTGTTAATCAAAAATGTAAATTGAGATATTATTCAAAATAATATGGTAGAAAAAATCGTGAATAAAATTTAACATGAACTATTATGTGATTAATATAAACATTAGTAGTATTAACATAAATGTTATAACAATATCATAGTAATATACTAAAAATCTTACAAACATAAACATGATATAATTGAAAACAGGATATAGAAATATACAATTGATATCAATATTCATTCTTTGACATTTATTTGCAATAGATGTATATAAATCCCATGAGTTTTCTCATTTTGATCAACAATGGATTGATGTTAATCACCCATCAGTCAAAAGAAATGATAAAATACACTGTAAGTTTGACAATCCAAAAATTTTTAACTGGGAAGTTTATTTTAAAATGTAACATCAATCGATCCTATATAAATGATTATACAATTGATTTTATAGCAATTTATTTAATGACATTGATTGACAATATAATTATTAATTATCATATATTGAGTTAACAACACATTATTTTCGTTACAAAAAATCTTTTCTATTGACTTACCAAAGCAAAACACCGTCAATTTTGGATAACTCCAAAACATACATTGGTCGCTAGATATTGATTATTTCATCTTCCAATATTGATTTATTGATTTACCAAAGTAAAGCACCAACAGTTCTATGATTGTTTTCTAGAGTTATAGTTAATAAACTATAAAAAAAAATACTAATTGATTACATATACCAATTAAGTATTATTTGATTGATTTTATAGGATAATTTTAGTATTGATTGACCATGTCAATTATTTAACGTTAATTTGATTAGTTTTATTAATCTCATATCAATATGTAAAAAATATATGTACAATTTTCAAACAATCAAATATTTTGTTACCCTTTTTAGTTTTGTAAATATTTTAATTAGTTGTTTTTCTTAATTAAGGTAATATATTGTTGTCCAATCATAAACTTGTGCAGCCATGAAAATCAAAAACAAAAACTCCCATTGATAATTTTTGTCTTTTTTTTAAAGTTAATATATTTTTCTAAATTGACAAATATTTAAT
Source organism: Rehmannia glutinosa (assembly GCA_016081115.2). NCBI lineage: Eukaryota > Viridiplantae > Streptophyta > Magnoliopsida > Lamiales > Orobanchaceae > Rehmannia > Rehmannia glutinosa. The sequence continues at coordinate 9,166,424 of CM071924.1, forward strand.
CATAAGGTACGATTTTCTTAATTTTTGTTAAACTTTTTGTCAATTATCTGTGTGTAGCATAGTCAAATTCAATTAAAAAATATAAATAGATATTCTCAATTGTTTTACCAAAAGCTTAGTTTTAAAATTCTTTCAATCAATAATTGTTGGTATCTATAGATTGAATAAATACAATAATAAATAATTATTGTATCTATAGTAATGATTAAATCGATTTATCGATTGTGTAGGACAATTATATGATTGATTATAAATTTTTTAAATTTTCAAATCTCAAAAAATATTACAATCATGACCAAAAAAACAATTAGCCAATAAAATATTTACATTACTACAAATTTTTGCCATTGACTTACCAAATCAAAGCACCGCTAATTTTGGATAACTCCAAAACATGCATTGGTTAGGAGAATATTTGGATTGATTTATCCAAAATGGTATCTTATTTTATTATCTTTTATTTTTATTCTTCTTTTTTCTGATTGAGTTGTCTTAGTTATATCATATATACTAATTTTATTCAATAGTAATTAGAGTTTTTAATTATTCTTAATTAAGCAAATTATCATCAAATTTAACACCAACGTTGATTAGTGGATCAATTAGAAGATATTTCATTTTCTAGACTGAACTTAATTAGTATTTGTTCACACTTACTCGAAATACTAATATTTCAAAAAATATTATAATAAATAAATATTGCAACAACAATTGAATCAATATGAAATAAAAATCCAGATATTCCTTCAAAAGCATGATATAAAAATCAAGCATCTTATTAATAATAAATATTTTCAAAATCATCCATAAAAAGTCCATTTATACAATAAATCTTTCAATAAATATTTGTTACCACTTTGAGTTTTATAAATCTTTCAATCAATTATTTTTCTTAAGCTAATACATTGTTGTCCGATTATACAATTATACTCCCTTGTAAATGGGGAAAAAAATACACCATTGACCAATTATTGTGTTTTTTATTAAAAAGTAATACATTATAAATTTTTTAGATTAATAAATCATTAATCTTAAAGTGCGATTTTCTCATTTTTTCTTAAACATATTGTCAATTATCCGCTCATATAGTATTGTCAAATTCGATTAATAAAATATTAATAGATATTGTTTATGAATAAAAGTACAATTAGATATCACCAATTATTTTACCGGGCTCAATTTTGAAAAATTCCAATCAATAGTTCGTTTTATTGATTAAAAAATAATAAATGCATATTGTATCAATAGGATTAAATATCATTAATTTATTAATTGTATACAACAATTATAATTTTGGCAACCACATTGCATGAAAATCTTGGATTTCTCTTGCTTTAATCCGACACAATATTGTCTTCCATTATGCCTTATAATTGCATTATTTTATTCTTTGTGTGTACCCTTGATAAAATCATTCCAAAACTTCATAGGTATAGGTCGTTGATCCCCAAAAAAATATTAACAAAAAAGTCTCACCACTAAATAAACTTAAGATATCGCAAACTTACTCACACACACATAAATATATATATATATATATATATGAGTAAATACTTACCAAGCGATGTTTCTTTATATGTGACTTTGAGAGAATCAATCGAAAAGTCGTATTCTCAACAACATCCATCTTAATGTCATCATTGTCAGAATCATCGATGCATGTTGCATACATATTAATTAAATCAATCAATTAATCTATTAATTTATAATTAAATAGAAATATTATATACATATGATTTAAACTATAATATAAAACCTGAACTGGTATCAAATACACGTATAATCGGGTACACATCAATTCTCTCACATGAATCATCATTAGAAAATATTGACACATAAAAAATGTGGTTGGCACGATAAGAGAAAATCAATACTACCATATGAAATTTCGTTATCATGGGCGAATTTGCTCCATCCATCCGTAAAATAGAACGCGACATAGGGGCTGACCTCTTTGACCGTCCAAGTGTGTACGTTCATATTATGCATGTCACAATCTAATGGTATTACACCATTAAATTGACTGCCGAATTTGAATGGAAGACACTGAAACAAAAAATTTAATGTAATTACAATTTGTAATGAATTTCTAATCGAACAATATAAGAAGCCATCACAATAAGTAGATAAAAGTTTATTGCCGAATCAAAACTATAAAACTAATAACAAAAAAATGTTGCCGAATAAAAAAAAACAATAATTTCCGAATCAAAACTATAAAACTAATAACCAAAGAAAATATTGGTGGGGATAAAAGTTTATATATATGAACAAAAAATGTATGTTGACACAAAAAATATTGACATAAAATATATTGACAGAAAATATGTTAGTATGAGGAATAATAAAAAAAAAACAAATCATACAAAAAATAACTTAAAAGAAAATACAACAAAACTATCAAGAATAATCAAAAAAGAAACTCACCAAATATTGTCCGTACATATCTACAATATAGTTTATATAACAACTCTTTTTTATTGCAAAATTCGAGTTCAAATTGTCGATATTAGCCGACACTTGATGAAAATGGAAATAGAGGGGAACGTAAAGATGAAGCCATATTTGGGGGTTATGCTTCAAATTTAGGATCAACAATATCAATGTATCTCTAATGCAATTTAAGTAGTATAAATATAAGAGAATTTAGCATAAATAATAAGCTGACAAAAAAATCTCGAACACAAAATCAATTATTAATTCAATGGTGAAAGATACATAAGATTATAATTCGCCTATTTTAACTATTATTAAACAATTTAGAAAATTTTGAATAGTCATCGATATTTAAAACTTGATTAATTAATATTATATTGTACAAAATTTGCATCGACACCATTGAAACAAATAAACAATATATTTGATGAAATATGATGTATAGATTCAACACATCACGTAATATATATTTAAGAAGAACATACATATACTAATATCAAATATGGTGAAATACTATTTATAATATTTAAAATCTATATATTATATATAGATATAATTGAGACTGTAGACCCACTTTTGGTATAAAGTATGATACCAGTAAATAAAATTTTCCTAATTTTAATACATATAAATTAGGAATACCATTTATGATATTTTTCCTAAATTATATACATATAAAATAGGGATAACATTTAAAATCTTTTCTTATAATATTTTCCTAATTTATATGACTACAATGATTTTCTTATAATATTTTCCTAATATAAGAATTTATAATAATTACCATTTATAATGTTTACAATTATTTCCTAATATAATAGCAAAAGAGCGGGAAAATAAAAGTTAGGACTCGCTTATTATATATATATAGATTTAAATCATGTGGGCATTTTAATTCATTTTGCCTGTTAACTTTCTTTCTCCAACCATGTTTATATATATATATTTTTAATACTTATAATTCATTTAATATATAAGAACACCGAAACAGATAATGCAATATAAAATTTGGACTTATTTGTTTTTGTGGGGTAAAGGACAAACCATGGACAAAAATTTGTATGAGGCAGTCCATGGCGTTGTTAATGCATTTAATCCTATATATAAAGAAAATTAGAACCCAAAACAAACTCCATGAAAAATATCCATGCTTTTTTGTGTATTATAAAATCCATCTTACGAACAGTCCCATGAGACATGACTCACAAGGCACTTTCTCCCAAATCATAAAAGGCACATCACATATTAGCTATTCAAATCATTTTTCTATAACAATTAAGGAAAAACAAAGTCCTCCAGAAACCTTTAAAACCACCAAATTTAATCACCCATTAAATTGACCTAACTACCCCCATCTCTATTTTTATTTACAATTTAGGCCCATTACCTCACATAACACTACAAGCATTGGGATTTTCATCGCTAAACAACTGGGGAGCATGGTAGGGCACGAATGCAGACGGGTTGTACTGAAACTGTTCGACGACACCACCCGGCCCGAACATAAGCGGGTACGGGTACCCGACTTGGAACTGCGCTTTGTTCCCATCGGACTTCTCGCCTCCGGTAACCTTCTCGCCACCATCTCCACCTCCGCCGCCTGTCTTCCCCTTTTCTCCGCCGCCTGTCTTCCCCTTTTCTCCGCCGCCCTTCCCTTTCTCGCCGCCGCCCTTTCCTTTTCGCCACCTCCTTTCTCTTTCTTCTCAGCTTCCTTCTTAGGGGCAAAATTTCCACTTCCTTCTTAAGATGCTTCTTCAGCACCGCCGCTAACGCCGTCATGTCCATGGCGCCGGTCACCGTCACGAGTTCTTTCTGCTTGTCAATCTTCATATCCTGGTACCCTGCAAATGCCTTTAAATTAACAACCACATTCTACTCCGTCGAAAATAATTTATCCGATGAAAAAATTAGGGTTTTTTTTTCTTTCGACAAAAGAAAATCTCACCCTTCGTTTTTGTTACGAGTTTGTAGATTTTCTGGGTGCAGCCCTCACAGTGTAATTGCACCCTCAACACCGCCGTCGTCACTGGAAGCTGCAAAAACCATAAATTGGATTTACTTTTAGGAATAATCACATAAAAACCCTGAGGTTCAGACTAATTAAAAAAAGGGATAATTACAAAAACACCCCCAATGTTTGGGCTGATTACAAAAAAATCGAAAGATGTTTCAAAATTACAAAAAGTCCCCTCAAGTTTGATTTTGTCTTAAACCTAATTGGTTAACTATAATATTTCTACAAATATCGGGTAGTCTTTTGAAATATCTTTTGCTTATAAAAGGGAAAATGTAAGTAGAATCAAACCTTAAGGAGTTCTTTGTAATTTTCAAAAATCTCTAGATTTTTTTGTAATTAGTCCAAACATCAGGGATTTTTATGTAATTATCCCCTTACAAAAAACCACAGCTCTTTAGGTTTGATCAGCCTTATATTTTCCCCCTTTTATATATGAAAAAAAAACATTTCAAAAGATACCATTACATTTATCAAAATATTACACAATTACCTCTAAATTTGATACACAGTCAAACTTTAAGGGGTGTTTTGTAACTTTTAAAAATCTTTTGATTTTTTTGTAATTAGCCCAAACTTAGGGCCTTTTTGTAATTATCACTTGTTATTATTTTAACAAAATTATATAAAAAACAGATAGTAACAAATTTTGCTAAAATGCGCTGATCTACGTGGCACATGTACTATAATCCGCGGACGTGGGAGTTAGCATGAATGAAACGTCAAATATTTTCCAAGTTTCAAATTAAAAACTGCAGCGACGAATGCGCTAAACAGCAACCGTTGGGGGCTAACATGCGCTGACCGTGCAACTAAAACAATTTGATGGAAAAGAAAAAAACAATCCTATCTGTTAGTTCCCCTCCGCTCAACAACAAAAACTAACGTGCGCGGATCGTGCACGGGAAAAGACAAAAACGCATTCAGGGATATTCGGCACTCAACAAAATCAGCCATTAATGAAAGGACAAAACCTTACAATACAGGCGCACAATAATGAACACGGCACGACAATAACAGTAAAATCGCTGCACTGAAAAAAAAAAAGAAGGAAAGAAAAATAGACTGATATACACAAACCAGAAAGAAGGGAGTTTAATTTGATCAAAAAAATTGGTACCTCCTTTTCCTTGGTTTTTTTCTCATCGGATTTATTCTTCGAGTTTTTGTCTTTGGATTCTTTCTTCTTCTCTTGTTTCCCATCGTCGCCGCCATTATTGTTGTCTTTGCCTTTTCCGTTCTCTTTGTTGCCGTCCTTTTTGGGCTGTGGCGAAACGAGTTCGACTTTTTGTGCGTTTTTTCTCCAGCCTCTCCCGAAGCTTCACCGGATCGACTTTCCCCACCACCGTAATAATCCTATGCCCGTCCCCAATAGTTGCAGTATCAACACCTATTCATAACAGATCAAACATATAATACAGGAGAGAAAACAGAGGATTCCCCCAAAACATAAATCGTAAAAAAGGAAAGTAATAAACAAACAGAATGTGTGCGCTTTCGATTAAAAATCAATAAATGCACATAGTATAAGAAGAAGATTTCTGAGATAATCGATGATTTTTTTACCATCAAAGGAACGGATGCATTTCAGGACTTTAGAAACGCATCCTTCACAATGCAAATCAGCCTTGAAAACAACGGTGACATTGTTGTTTTTGCTTCCTCCTTCGTTCTCTTTCTTCTTATTTTCTGCTCCCTCCTTTTGCTTCTCTCCATTGTTTTTCTTATTCTTCTGCAAAATCCCCAGAAAAAGGGAAACAAAAAACAGAAAATAATCAATAATAGCATAAACCATAACGAAAGTGCAAAATAAACACTTCTGAAGGAGACAGACGAGAATGAGTATAGAATTTAGATTACCTCACCCATTGCCGAACACAGGCGCTAGGTTTTCAGGTTTTGCCTACTGTAAAATAAAATATGGAAATCAAAGTGAGAAACTGCGAGTGTTTATATCTCCATTTATGGAGAGAAAATAGAGAAAAAGGAAAGTGTGGTTTTTGTTTGTGAGTTAACACGGGAGTTTAAAACGTGTCTGTAATGATCATGGGGTTGTATATTGAGCAAATGGTGGGAACTACCCACTTAGGATAAACAAAAACTTTTATGGCATGTGAGATAAAAACTAAATTTTCTACCCATTTTTGTGGTTCTTTTACCCAAATACCCTTGATCTTTATCTCTCACATATTTCTCTCACATTAATATACTTTCTTTATTTTGATTTTTAACACAAGTTTTAGTTTTTTAAAATAAAATCAGATCTTTGTAAAATCGTTTATTATAAAAAAATTGAAAATAATTTTGAGTTTTTATTATTTTATAATTTCAAGATACTTTAAAAAATGGAAAATATTCTCGAAAAAATGGAAAATATTTTTAAAAAAGTGTGTAGTTTTTTTAAAAAAACCATTTTCATATTTTTGATTCTTTTTTTGTTTTTAAACAAATTATCGTGTTTTTTTTTTATATTTTAATATTTAGAATTGAAAATTTTTGAATCTAAGATGCATTGTGCACGATATATCGTGCTTATATTGAACACGAGCACAATATCGTGCCTCGGTAAAAAATTAGCCACGATATATCGTGCCTATATTGGGCACGATATCGTGCCTCATAAAACTTAGGCGCGATATCGCGTGCCCTATATTGGGCACGATATCGCGCCTCAATAAAAATTGGGCACGATATCGTGCCCGATATTCGCGTGCCCAATTTTAAATAAGGCACGATATATCGTGCCTCGATTAAAATTAGCACCGATATCGTGCCCAATTTTAAATAAGGCACGATATGGGTATACGATTTTATACGGTATGTGTGTATTTGGGGGAAAGTGTACACGATTTTCAAGAAAAGCATTAATTGCATCAGTTTCAAAATTCAAAATTCAAAAAACACCAACTTAAAGAAGGGGCAATTTCGCCAATTTGGGTAGAAAAAAATTTTGTTATCTTGGTGGGTAGAAAAAGTCTCACTATCCATAGTGGGTACTTAAAAAATTGCCCCTTGTATATTTGTACATGAGAGTTTGCAGCGAAAGTGGTCTGGTATGGGCTTTCTGATTGGGCCCAAGTATTCATAGGTTAAGGAGTTGGGACAATTTAGAATGCTCCATCATTTCAATATTACTATTGGTGATGTGGGTTGGAACTTTTTTTTATTTTTTTTTTTTAGAACGAAAGCCAATTTTATTAAGAAGATATAGAAGGGATCTCCCCCAAAATCAAGTCCTGAATGTGTTGGGGTATGACTCCCACAGCAGACTCATCACGACCAAAAGAAAATGCATGACGCGCTAGATGGTGAGCGATACAATTGCCCGACCTCCTAACCCAACTAAACGAAAAAGACACGAAACTAGTTAACAAAGCCTTAATATCATCAATTATATTCCCAAGATAGGAGAAATCAGACGCGTTCCTTGATAGTGCATGGAAGATATTCATATTATCCATCTCGATTATCACTGCTTGGTACCCTTTTTCAACTGCGATGCGAACACCTTCCCGGCAAGCCATGGCTTCGGCTATATCGACTTCCAAAATTTCAGTGCTAAACTTGGAGAAAGATTCTCGGACCTGTCCGGCATGGTCCCGTAACACCACTCCGAGCCCCGTCCCCACCTCATGTACAATTGAAGCATCTGAATTAATTTTTATAACACCAAAGGCCGGCGGTTCCCATTTATCTGCATATGATCTGCTTCGCACTATTGAATCTTGTACACAATTCCTAGCCTGGTACTCCTGTAGAGTTTGGATAGCCAATTCAATACATCTGGCGTGGGTGATGGATATCCCATGGAAATTTTGTTGGTTTCGACCAAACCAAATACTCCATAATAACATGACAAACAGTGTGAATCAGGGTCCACATTTTCCGCAATCCATTCAAGCCAATCCGCAAGATTACCAACTCATTTGGTGTTGGTTAGTACTTAAACGCAATGGACAGGCCTCCCAGATGAAGGAAACCCAAGGACAATCCCTCAACGCGTGTATGGACGTTTCCTCCTCTTGCCCGCAGCGGCAACAACAAGGTTCGACGTCAACACCTCGTTTCCCAAGGGCGCTTCTCACAGGTAGAATGTTGTTGAAACATTTCCACACAAAAATTTTGACCTTCGGTGGGATATTTAGACGCCACATCCATTTCCATAATTTCTGATTATTTGCAGTCGAAGAACTCGAAGCACAATCTTCCTCCTTGATTTTCTTCGCAATATGGTATCCGGATCTCACACTATAAATCCCATTCTTCGTATAGTGCCACATAATTCTGTCCCGTTTATTTCTAGAAATTAGAGGAATGCTTTGAATCGATGCTACGCAGGGGAGGTCAAGAGCTCCCTTAATCATTGAATGTTCCAACCCAACATGTCCTCATGCATCAAATCACACACGCACTGACTCGCATTCACACCTCCGGGGGAAACAATCCGAAAGTTAGGTAAATATGGTACCCAAGGATCCGTCAAACTCGAGTATCAATCCCATTGCCAATTTTCCACCTAATACCCTTTGAAATAATTTGCCTCCCCGCAACAATGCTTCTCCAAGAATAAGATGGATTATAGCCAATTGTTGCATTTAGGAAATTATATTTCGGATGTAGTATCGCGCCCGTAGGGATTGAGCTAGTAAGGAATTGTTACCATGAAGCGGCCTCCAACTGTTTCGCCAACATCGCCTCATTAAAGCATTGAATATCTCGGAATCCCAACCTCCTTCATGTTTCGCCTTAGAAAGAGTATTCCACGAGCACCAATGAATTCTCTTTTCCTCCCGTTTCTGGCCCCACCAAAAGTTGCTAACAATAGAATTTAATTGTTGGCAAACATTTTGGGGGAGAAGAAAACAACTCATAACATAGGTAGGAATCGCTTGAGCAACTGCTTTAATAAGAGTTATTTTGTCGGCTAAGGATAAAAATTGGCTTTTCCATTGCTTTAGTTTTTTAGAACCTGTCAACAAGTAGTGGAACACTTCCTTCTTGGAACGGTTGATTATCGTAGGTAAGCCCGGATATATCGCATGCTTGGCCACCAAATTAACCCCAACCTCGCGACCCGGATGTTGTTGCTTGAAATCTCCAAGTTTCTTTGAAAGATATCTCCGACTTCTCCAAATTAATTCTTTGCCCGGATGCCCTTTCATATGCTCTAATAATATTGCACGTCTCCTCAATCTCATGTTCTGTGGCTCTTCCAAAAATGATGTTGTCATCCGCAAAAAAAAAACAAGTGTGTAATTTGCGGTGCACTCCTACCAATATGAACCCCATGTAAAGACCATGACTTCCGCCTTCCGAATCATAGTAGAAAAAGCCCTGCATTTAAAAAAAGAAATAAAGACGGGGAAAGCGGGTCTCTTGTCGAAGCCACGAGATGGGAAAAAAACTCACCAGGTTGACCATTAAGCAAAATAGAAAAGGACACGATCGAGACACATCTCATAATAAGCTCAACAAAAGTGTTATTAAAACCCGATTTTATCATCACGCTTGAAGAAAATCCCATTCAACCCGATCATAAGCCTTGCTCATGTCGAGTTTAAATGCGAAATTTCCTCATTTTTTTGCTTTGCTATTCTTCATGTAATGGAAAATTTGAAAGCTAGCAACGCATTATCGGTAATAAGGCGACCATGGACAAAAGCGGTGGGTGTGACATATAATACTCGGCAAAATGGACTTGAGTCTATTTGCAATGGTTTTAGTTACTGAGTTTAAAAATGACATTGCAAAGACTAATCGGACGGAAATCGATAACAAGCTCGGGTTTTTTTTTTCTTGGGGATTAATGCGATAAATGTTTGGTTGATAGCGATCGGTCGAGTATGACCATTTAGGATATTCAAAACATTAACCAAAACATCGCTTGAGTAAGATTCGAATTTATGAAAAAATAAGCGGGGATACCGTCCCAGGTCCCAAGCTTTTATTGGATGCATTTGCATTAGAGCGCGATTACTTCATCCTTTGTGAGCGGTTGTGCAACGTCTCGTTCATGTATCTTTGTCATTTTATTGTCGAGTGCATTTAGCGCTCGGGCCATGTCCAGGTTAGGTTCGGCAGTGAACATGTCGTGATAATACTTCTGGAAACCGAAGCAATCTCAACTTCATCATCCACCCATGCATTATTTACCCTTAATTTTTATGATATTTTTATTTTGTGATCTTTGAAATGGTATCAAGGTTAGTAATGAAATTTACTACTATATAATACTATTTATATATTGACTAATTATGTGGAGATTTTAGGAGAAATTGATCCAACTAATTATTCGAGATGCAATAGCTAAGATAATCCACTAACAATGAGAGGTGAATTTGGAAATTATAGGCTAAGTGCAACAATTTCTAAAGTTATGTGGTAAATTTGAATTATTCTACTTTATCTCTTAATCATTGCAAATTATTGCACTTAGCCTATAATTTTCAAATTTACCCATTGACTTTTATGATTTTTTTTTTTTATTTTGTGATCTTGAAATGGTATCATAATTGAATCATAGCCTAAGATTATTAATGAAATTTACTATTATTTAATACTATTTGTATATTGACTAAATATGTCGAGATTTTAGGAGAAAATTGATCCAACTAATTATTCGAGATGTAATAGCTACAAATAATCCACTAACAAAGTGAGAGGTGAATTTGGAAATTATAGGATAAGTGCAACAATTTGTAAAATTTAGTGGATAAAGTAGAACAATTCAAAAATTAAGTAGACAAAATAGAAATACACGTATAGCTTGGGGATAAATTAAAATTACCTCTTTATTATTTAATTACTCTAACATTTTTTAAAGGATTGATTATTCTAAACATTTTTAGTGACATCTAATACCAAGAAATTAGGAAGAAAGTTGAACTCGTAGATTAAGATCCTACTGATTGTTTTTTTTTTTTTTGGATGAAAAGATCCTACTGATTGTTAACTCGTGCATAGATTGGTCTAATTTATTCGGAATTGAAGAAGAAATGTGTTGAATTAATAACAGACTCGCAATATAGGAATATATTTTTCTTTTCTAGAAATTCTTGAGAAACTTTGATTATGTGCATATGTGGACTTACAGTTTAGGATGCTATTTCATTTCAAAAGATGAAAACACAGCCACAATTTGTTTTTATATATTTATATTTAAATTTTGTTTTCATGACTTATGAACTTGCCACCCAAAAAAAAAAAAAAAAAAAAAAAAAAAGAAAATGCAACTTACAAATTTGGACCCTACTGATTACCAACTCATGTACAGCGCATACTGGACAGTTTATATGCATTAATTTAATTTACATGGAGTGGAAGTATTAATAAATGAATGCGATATAAGAATTAAAATTGCTACACACATACACGTGTGCGCACACACACTCGAGCTGACAATAGGTTAGATCGGGCCAATCCAATCCAAACCCAAAGGGCAAGCAGATCCAAATTTCATCAGCCTCATTTTTAGTGGCCCGACCCAACCTATCAGTGTAATTTTGATTGGGCCATTCGGGCTAGTCGGACTTCAGGCCGTTTGGACTTGGTCAAAATAAGCTCGATACTTTTCGGGCCTTTGAAAATAGACCTTAGCCCAACCCTATATACAAGTTGGCTGTGCTGGCTAAATTTTGTCAGCTCTAACACACACATATACATATATTGGACAAAAGGATGACATAATTTAGGTTTCCATGTTTTATCTTTTCGTTTATCAATTTTCTCGTTAATTGCAAAGTCAAAAATAGTAAGAAACAAACCAACTAGGGATGACAAAATCTCCACGGGAACCATCCTAGTGTACCCAAATAAGATGGAGCAGGGAATCCCCGATCAATTCGAGGATGAGATATGAATGAAGATTCACCATTTCTCTAGGATGAAGATGAGATGTGGATAATATTTATATTACATGTCCCATTCCCGATCCGTTTAGATAAAAGATGATTCCTCATCCTCATCCTCATTCCCCGAATATATATACACTATATTTATATGTTATTTATAATATTTTATATTATTAATTATTATAAGAATCAAAATCTTAAGTTTATATAATTTCTTGTTCTCATTCTTTAGTTTACAAATTAGAATTTATATTATTTTATTTTAATTATTGGTTATCTTAAACAATTTACTTTTCAAAAAGAATTATTAATAAATACAAAATGGGGAACTTGATTCTCCACGGGGACTCCTATCGCCATCCCAAATACCCAAATTGGAATGGAGATGGTATGTTCAATACCCCATCTCGCCCATTGTCATCCTTAAAACCAATGTTTTGAAAATCGGACCGGACCGTCCGGTTCGGGTTGCGAGAAAGCGATCACATGTTAGGTTGGTTTTATAGTAAACCGGGTGGCTACAAAGCTGTTGCCACCGAGAAAACCCGGTGGAAAACGAAAACCCCAAAACCGGTGACCCAATTGACCGGTTCAAAGGCAAAAAAATCTTTTTTATTTGTTTTTTTAGTAAATATATATTTTTGTTTTATTTCAAAAGTTGAAGGAAATATGTTTAGTAAATTTGCATATAATTTCTCCGTATATTCGATATACATACATATTTGGATATCTATTTTTCTAATTTAGCTTTTATTTGTATATTTATTAGTTTTTTTAACATTTACAGTTGCATTTATCTTGTACATATGTACACATATATATATATATATACATATATACAGGTCAACCGATTTTTAAGGACGGTTAGCCGGTTACACTAATGACCTCATGACCCAGAGTTATTAATCCGGTTCGATGACGGTGGCCCAATTTTAAAAACATTGCTTAAAACCAACCTTTTTTCGAAAGAAGAAAAGAAAAAGGAAAACCAACTAATGTTATAGGCTTCTATTCTGGCTTCGTTGCCATTTCTTTTCACATTGGGCCCAACACAATCAGCCCAATGACGGCCACATTGAAATTGGACAGATTATCAAGTCATGATTAGTGCAATATGGGCACCTTAGTCCAACTCTTTTGTTAAACACATTTGAACTACAAATTATTGGTACAAATTAGTCCGCATTTTAGAGTTGTCAATTCGGCGCGACCGAACTAGTCCGATTTTCTAATGGGCTGGGCTCTTTTTCAAGGCCGAAAAGACGGGTCTCAAAAAGCCGCCCGACCGGCCCGATTTTTTCAGTGCAATTTTCGTTTATAGACTGGATGGGTTCCCCTTTTTGCGGCCCGGGATATTGTTTGGCCCGGTCGGCCTCATTTTTCGAAAAGCCCGACGGGCTCGAACCGACCCGGCCCGACCTTTTTGACTCTACACCGCATATTGGATTTTGAAGAGTGTAGTCTTTGTATTCTTTTTTTTTAATACTTAATTTGTTTTCTTTATTAAAGAAAATATAATAATTTCATATTATTTAAAAAAATTAAAAGTGTTGGCTCGTCCCGAAATTAAACATTTATAGTGAAAATCTACTTTTTTTTAATAAGAAATTGAGTTCTTACTGAATGAAAAATAGGTTAAGTATATAAAGTGAGATTATGTTATGTATAAAATATTTAATCCACCAGTAGGATAATGCATGATGGATGGGCTAATAGTAATAACTTTGTGTAAGGTGACTTAGGCAATCAAATTAAGAAAAAGGATAAAAAGCAAAGAATACTAATCCAACTGTTTCAATTAGATGAATGGAAAATATACTTTGATAATAACTACAATGTTTTTCATAAATGCACATACACCATCTGTTTTTATTTTAAAAACTCAACTATCAAAATATTCAAATTCGTTTCTTGAACTTCTTTTTTTTTTTTTTTTTTTTTCTAAACTCAAGAAAAGCTACTTTTGTGATTGTGTGTCCACATAGGCATGATGTATTAAATTGTAAAAACAACCCAAAAAACACTTAATTCAATGTATTAAGCAAGGCATAATATCAAAACAAATATATATGGTATGAATTGATTTAATGCAGAATGTATTAATGGACTATGCGTCTATGCACAAACTGATAAATAAAACTAAAATAAAAAAAACCTGCAATTAGGCTTAATTTTATGTCTTCATTGACTAAAAGAAAGAACCAAATTCCAATTGGCACTTTAACCAAGTCACCATTTCATCTTTTTGTCAATTATAAATGTGACTGATTTCAATTGCAAATTTCACAGAGAAAACAATTTAATACTTTAACATCAGGCTGTGAAGTTGCAAAAGCAATCATCACCTCGGTGATGAGCATAGATGTCAAATGTGCAGTATGCATGCACAACATTGTGAATCACATGGAGCAAAAACTTAAAGGTAAACTTCAACTTTTTTTTTTTTTTTTACTTAAGTCCATTTCATTAACAAATTGATATATTTTGAGTCAACATTAATTGTTTTAATATTTGGCAGGGTGTCAATCAGTAATTAGAGGAACTAAAGGAATAGCAGTCATTCAAAAACTCAGGCCACACAAAATACGTAAAAGCATCAATTTCTCCAAGGTATATGCACAATAGTTTGATTTTCATTTTACTTATAATTGTTCTCTTAATTACCCTGTCCTTTAGCTGTTTCTTCTTTTTATTTCTTATTGTAATGGATGGTTTTTCTTCAGCCTAGAAAACTTACTGCACTTCTGCATGTTAGCAAAAAAAACTGACAAAGACAAAATGGAAATGTTTGTCAGCTCTACTCCTGGTAAGAGTACTATGGAAATTTGTTGGTATTTACATTATATCATTAGACATAATCGATGACTAACAAACAATCTTTTTAATGATACAATTGCAGGGGTCAAAACTCATGTTTTTCTCAGTGAGAAAAAACAAAGATTGAAATAAAAGGGACATTTGCCATCAACAATCTGGTTCAGAAATTGGAGACAAAACTTGGTATAACTGTCACTATTATATCAATGAAAGTGGATGGGGGTGTAATTTGTAGCTGCTCGTGCCTTGAACCACTCAAGGAGATTGAGCCCTTGAAGAGCATTGGTGAAATCCTGTTATATAAATGAGATAGTAATAGCTATATTATTGCCAGCAGACATATTTGATATTTAATTAACAGATGATATGATTATGTTTGGGGAGAATTTAATAGTATGTAATGAAAACAGGCTTCGGCCTGAATTGGATTTAATTGTGTAATATGATATGTTATTACCATTACTGTTTTTTTGTTAGCATTCTATTCTCCTTCTCCCCTGTTGGTAGTTACAAAGAAACAAGTCTCAGAACAAAAGAAATGCTTGCAATATAATTTTCTTTTCTTTTTTTTTTTTTTTGATCAAAGAAACAAACTTTATTAAACATCATGGAATAGTACAAAAGTCCCTCCAGACATCATACATGTAAAACTTTGCTAAATTGTGAGCCAAGGCATAAAGCATATCTATGGACAAAATGAAAATCACAATATTCAATACCATCGCTAATCTTAAGGATATCAGCAATTAAACCTCCCCATTCACTCAATGTAACATCCCCAACTTCAATCTCTTTTATGTCAAGCAGTGAATCCGACTCCAACATCATTCGTTTCACCCCGTTCGATTAGCACGAAACTCATTGCCCATGGGTAAAGAAAAACCGTTTCAACATCAAAAAACAACAAAAACCTGAGCAAACATATAATAACGGATTATAAATTGTAACCAAGCATCGATCCGAAACGAATAGCCAAAAATTCTGCATGCAAAGAAGAGGATGTATGTTTCATAAATTCCGTACCAAAATTCAGCTATTTTCATGTTCAAATCTATGAGAAAAGTATTCGGGAGTTTGAAGCAACTCATAAAACAAATCGGAATGGCTTGAGCCCCGGATTGAATAAGTATTGCATTTCCAGCCTGGGAAATGTGTTTGCCATGCCAACATTGATTTTTTGATACAATCCTTCTTTAATACGTCTCAGGACCGATTTCCCAAAACATAGAGGCAGTCCCAAATATTTCTCTCTATCCATCACCTTTGAGACATTAAGAGTGCTCATGATTTCATATCGAATTTCAACCGGGGTATTCGGACTCATCATAATTCAGAAACAATACCTCTAATGCATAGACAATCATTCAGCGAAGCTCTACTAGAGACTCATCATAATTGTAAATCTTCCATCAGTTTTGTAGGTCTTTGAGCACCATCCTAATTTATCGTCATTCGATCAGATTTCAATAAAGTCACCCGAACAGAGCCAAGGACCATTCTAATCCGCCACTTCTTCCAACACTGTCAACTGACAAACAACAATCAAATCCACATCGAACTCTCATCACTTCTTATTAGCTTTTCTTTTGTTTCCACTAGAAAAAGCAGTCTGGGCGTCCATTTTTGACAATTTTGGTCAATTCCAGAACTGTTCGAGGGGACCCCAACCCTCGACAGTTCCAGACTAAAGCGATCATTGCAATTGCCGGAGGTACTGACAAACAACAACTCATTAAGTACATTAAATTTCCTATGACTAGTGAGTATTCAACTTGATTCACAGCATCACCTCTATTCTTCTATAGATGTTTGCTTGTGTCTATCGGAGTTCTAGCTAATGACGTGTCATCCTTACTAAATTTTTCTAGAATCTTATCCACATAATGTGACTGATCAAGTGTTAGTCCATTTGAAGTCCTAGAAATCTTTATTCCGAGGATCACGTCGGCTAAACCCATATCTTTCATGTCAAACCTCGAGTTCAACATATCTTTAGTGGATTTAATTATTCTATCATTACTTCCAATGATAAGCATGTCATGACATAATCATTTCCAATCTCTTTAACATAGACACATTTATCACATTTATTTTTTTAAATCCACTTTTTTAGCGAGTTTTCTTTGAGCTATACACGTACAATGAATGCATGGTCATTCATGACATAATTTCTACACAAGAAATTAGCATGTATCTAAGCATCCAAAGCGTTAAATGCTTGTGCGTCAGTCTTATCATCACTAAGTTGTGGATGATCTTTCTTCAAGAACGTGTCAAGTTCAATGTGGTCGAGTAGAAAAATATTTTTTGTTGCCCACGCTTAAAATTCAAGCCATTAAACTTTTCCGTTTTTCACCATGATTAACCGGGCACATTAATCGTGGGGTTGGCTACAAAAGCCGGTATTGGCACAAAGCGAGGGTTAGACCCATCATTGTTTGCTATAAAAGCCAATGATTGCACAATGGGGTTAGACCCACCACTATTTGATTGAGATGCCATTTAAAACAAATAATACAAGAAGTTTAGCACTTCGATCAATCGGAACAAAACCGATAAGAACAAATTTATTAAAAATTGTTCAAGTTTTTATTATAAGGCCTTTGCAATTTTCTTGCACCAATTTGCACAGTATTAATCTATTAGTCCAATCACCCATCAAGCGAGTCCAAAGTATAGTCCAATCGGTCAAAAATTAGTCCAATCGGTCCAAAAATTCAAATATAGTCCAATCAATTCAAATTGCAATTTTCCTTTCAATCTGAATTTGCAGAGATATATATCTTTTTCCAAAATATTTGAACCAATTACCGAATTTATATTAAGCCGTCAGTAAGGAAATTTCTTTTCAAGTTGCCAATAGCAGCATGGACATTAAATTTTTTAGTCCAAAAATTTAATGTTAAAACCAACTATTTCAATACTTAGCCAAATGATTCAAGAAAACCAACGTGGCAAAACGGTACAGCAACAACAGTACCAACTTTTAGTTTTCCAAGTTGCCAATTGAGTGATCATAACTAGTAAATGAATACTAATTATGGTCTAGAAAGAACAAAGCCAGATTAGTAAGCTAATCCAAAAATTTGCAACATAAGTTTGAAATAGTTGCAGGCAAGGCAATAGCTTCATATAAACTGTACCGGAAGATGTGTAGGAATTTGTTTTAAGTTTGTAGGAAAAATAGTAGTATTTCTTCTAAAGACAATTTATATGAATCGAAAAACCGATCGGTAAAATTTTCAAAGAAAATAAAATAAAACTTAGCTCGAATCGTGTGTTTTCAACACACTATCCTTAAAACATTCGTCCCCTATTCGGACGCCCTGCTTTTTAGGGATAAGACGAAAACCGGATTACCTATTCCGCGAACTGAAAATTATGCCTAAAATTATCACCAAATCTTAAATTATAAGAACTTTAGGAGAGAAATGAAATTCTTGTGAGATTTGTTGTATCTTACAAATGAAAAATTAACCATATTTATAGAAATAAATATGACCCTTCACAACCAAAAAACTTGACCTTTACTATTGCTAAGGTCATTAAAACTTTTGCCCTTTACTATTGATAAAGTTAAATTTAAAATAATAATTTTCTTCAAAAAATTTCTAACAGATTATTCTATCATGGAACTACAGGGGGCTCGGGCAAACCCAAGCAGTTCCAGTAATAAACTCATAAACTTGACATTATTCTCTTATTTGAAATAATTGCCCATTTCATTTCAACAAAGTAGACGGGGTTCATAGAAGATTGGGATTTGATAGTGTATTTGGTGTGGATGTAGTGAAAGAATTGGAGTTCTACGGAGAAAAGCTAATAATTGCTCTGTTATTAGTTACTCTAGACACCATATATATTGGTTTGGAAGTGAATGATGAATATATGGTAAATAGAGATTGACGGGTTTTTATGGGTTTCCAGGTCGAAATAATTGTCGAAGGTCTTGGAATCTTTCACGAAACCGTCACAATCGGTCCCAAGCCTCATGGTGTTGCATATGAGATTTTAACGTTTTATTACATCCCGGTGATAATTAGAAAGGGCGTGTTGAGCGGATTTTTGGTGGGTTCGAGAGGCAGTTGAAGATTGTGGATTACATGGCATCCCATAAATTGGTTATCCATTCACATGGGAATGAACCAAAGGTACAGACCATGTAGTGGAAGAGATATTATACCAAGCTCTTGTCTCGGTAACGTACGTACGTGGTTGGGTCTTTTCTCAGAAATCATATTGATGGACCCAATATCAGATCACTCGTCTATTTTTCTCGAAACATATGTTACCATTCCTTGCACTTCAACAAGACATTTTAGATTCGAGAGCAGATGGTTATTTGAACCAGATATTGGTTGTACTCATGGTTTTCTTCATCGTATATGGACGTGATTTCTAACTCATCCTACTATGCCAACAATCTGGATAAATGGGACCGTACTAAGCAATGATTATTTCAATTTGAAATTAATTGTTGCAAATCATAGTTGGATTTTCTTCCTTCTTTTGATGATCTGAATTCTATGAACAAATATCAGTCCATTAAATCGAAACTTTCATCTCTCCTGCTTCAAGAAGAAGTTTATTGGCATTAAAGGGCTAAAACACACTGGCTTAGGGATTGAGACAGGAATATATGACTTCAGGTGTTAAAATATAGTATTTTAATATTAGGATTCATTATTTAGTTTTGGGATAATTACAAAAAGTAACCTTGAGGTTTGCTCTAATTACAAAAAAACCCCTTCTAACTTTCAAAATTACAAATAATACCCCGATGTTTCATTTTGTCTAGCATTTAAACCCTTCATAAGCAAAACTCATTTCAAAATCTCCCTTCGTATTTATAAAAATATTGCAGTTTACCCCTTAGTTTTAATATTGAATCAAACCTCGGGGGTACTTTTTGTAATTTTAAAAGTTAGCTGTTTTTTTGTAATTAGGTCAAACCTTAGGGGTACTTTTTGTAGTTATTTCTTTAGTTTTAGTCTATTTCTTTTAGGTTTTCTAGTCGTCTATATAAGTTTTGTTCTATCTCTATTTTGTAAATAACTTTTTTGTTTTGCATCACAAGATTATAAGTCTTCTCTCTCAATATTATGTTCTTTGATTTCAACATAGTATCAAGAGCCAAAATTTTAATCTTTTCTTTTAGAAAATTCATCCATTTTTGCTAGTTTTTGATTCAGATTCGAGTGTTTTTTTGTTTTTAATTTTGTTCACTATGGATGTTATGATTGTGCAGAAGATGGGCATATTGCTCGTGAATGCCCCAACTCCAACCGCTGAGATACTGTAATGGCAAATGTGTCTTTTCTGTTTTGCTAGTTATGTGGTTTTGCCGTTTAAGTATTTCTTAGACGGCGAACCATTCTACCTATATTTAATGGCTTTTGTTTTGTTTGGTTATGACTTATGGTCAGTTGGTGACCTTCTTTAGCAGTATTAACTGATTAAGGCTTAAATATGATAATAAATATTTCAGTTTTAAGTTTTGCTATTTTAGGGGTTGTCTCTATTTTTGTCGATAAGTTTATACATGCATATGGATTTGCATGTTGGCTGCTATGTTGATCTCATGAACGATCTTAAAAACTTAAGAAAAGATAATGTGTTTGTCGGGAGCAATTATGTTTGTATTCTTTTACAGTGGAGGGGATTTGGAGCAGCTGGAGGCGGTGGTTGTGTAGAATATTCGGGGTCCCAGTCTTTGGAGAATGTGGGGTTTGAGAGAGAGAGAGAGAGAGAGTTTTGAGAGAGTATTATTAGTATTATTTTTCGTTCGTTTTTGCTAGCCTTTTGGTTTTTTTTCTGGCTTTTTTGGTTCAGATTTGGCTCATTTCCGCTAGATTTCTGGTTCAAATTTGGTTCATTTCCAAGTTTTTTTGTTCAGATTTGGTTAGTTTTCGCTAGCTTTTTTCTCGGTTGATTTGGATATTTCGCTAGCCTTTTTTGTTCAGATTTGGTTGGTTTGGTAGTGTGAATTTGATATGCTTTGTGTAGCAAAATTTTGGTTGATCTCATCTTGTGATTGAGTTAGTTAGGTGAATTTGGTATGGTATGTAGAGCAAAATTTGGTTGATCATTTTGTGATTGGTTTTGGATCATCTTTTCTTTTGACGGATTTGGTTATTTGTTGACTTGGTTTGTGTTTATTTAGTAAAATAGTATTTAAGACTTGAAGATATGCACTTTGTGATGTCATCATGTTGCCTTTTGTTTCTTCTTTGGTGCAGATTGTTGATATGTTTACCAAGGCAAATTGTACTTTACATTTTCGTTTCTTGTTTGTAATGGTGGAGCCAGGAATAAAAATGGGGTGGGTCGATAAACGAAAATCATATAAATTATAATAAAAAAAATTCTACTGTAAATATTTTTTAAAAAAAAATTGTGGGGGGGGGAAGTGGCGCGGAGTGATCCTCCTATCTCCGCCCTTGCTAGATTGACAAACTCATAATGCTTTGCGGTTGCATTGAGTTTGATGTGGAGTATCAAAATATAGTATTATAATATTAGGATTCCTTATTTAGTTTAGTCCTTTTATGGTTAGATTTCTAGTCCTTGTAAATTAAGATTTTCCGGTCGTCTATATAAGTTTTTCTCTTTCTCTATTTTGTAATTAACTTTTGTTTTTACGTCAAAAAATACAAATCTTCTCTCTCAATATTATGAATTTCTTGATTTTAACATTAGGAACCTGGTATGGTGATGACACAAGACTTTGCAACATTACGAACCTAGTGAAGGATGTTCTGACCCAATATTAAATACAATGGAACGTAGAGTGTCTAGCCATATGAATACATCATTTTTTGCTCAGTTTTCTACTTTAGAATTTAGAAAAAGTGGAAATGGGTCAAATTGGCCATTGCCAACTTGAAAAGATTAAAAATAGCCAACTTTTTCAAACACATCTTTTTTAGCCAATTTGGGGTATGAAATGACATTCATACCCTTTAAGCATATTACACAAGGTCATATACCTATCTTTCTCCTTTTCACTTTCACTTTCATTTTCTCTCTCTCAATAAGTGTGTTGTATTCAAATTTCAAAGACAAAATTTTCCGGTGAATTTCCGACAACCCATTTTTTCGATCGGAATCTCGAAATAATGTAAGCATTTTGTTCTCTAGCTCATCCTTTATTCATTTCACTATCGTATTTACTTTGAGATTGGGTGTAGAATAGATTTGAAAATCATAGACATGAAAAAAAAATAGTTTGAAATAAGCTCGAACAACAGCCTGCAAATATAACTCAAGATTGACTCGATTTCGAGTTACATCCAACTCGAATAGAGTTACAACTGACTCGATTCGAGTTAGATGTAACTCGATTCGAGTTAGATGTATGATGATGTTGGGAGGTATGATGATTTCGGGGGTGGTGGCCATTATGATGACCAAGATTTTGTTAGTGATCAACATAACCAACAAGATGAATAATTTGTTCCCGGTGACCATGAGTGGAATGGCGGTGGCACGTCCGAGGGAGAAGATGACGATCCAGAGTACGACGTTGACAATGAACTAGTCCGTCAATTGATTTATGATCACTTTGGATGGGAAAAATATGACTATTTTGTTCCCGATGATCGTGAAGGAAATGATGTGAACAATGATATCATAGAAGACAATGACGAGCATGTTCGTCGGAATAAATGATTTCCAATCCATAAGGTACCTCATGTTGATGCCAACGAAGTAGATAATGAGAACGTTGATACGGACCTCCCAATGGTTAGGTTTAAATATGCTTGGATGGCTCCTGGAACGTCTTATCAGTATCCCGACCCTGATTCCATTCCACAAGAACCACCTAACATTGAATGTGACTTATTCAAAGGTGTGGTGCTTGAAAGCAAGGAAGAAATGGTAACAAAATTGAGCTTTTTTCATCTGCACCATCGTGTGGAGTATAGAACAACCTGGTCCTTGACTTCACGTTATGAGGTTGTTTGCAAATATAAAGGATGCACTTTCTTACTTCGTGCAAACGCTATCCAAGGAGGAAGTTGGAAGGTGACTAAATTCGAGCAACCTCATACATGTGAAGCCAACTTAAGTAGACATGCTCCTCGACAATTGCCTTCGAAGATTATTGGAGCCCTTTTTGTGCCAAAACTACTAAAGGATGGACGATCTCTTAAACCTAGGGATATTATTGATGATTTGTCACGAACATGGGATAGATATTTTGTACAACAAAACACTAAAATCACAAAGATCGTCTTTGACTCCATACTGCGGTGAGCACTTGCGATCTTGGGGGATCTTGTCTCAATTCTTGTACATGTTGAAAAAGAGAACCCCGGTACAATTGCACTACACGAGACCGATGACGATGATAAATTCAAGTATGCTTATATTGTTTTACATGCGTCAATTAAAGGATTGATGAGTGTTGTAGACTGTTATTGTTGTTGATGGCACACACCTAAAGGGCAAGTTTAAAGGTGTGTTGTTTGTTGCAGTTACTAAAGACGGCAATGAACAAGTGTTTCCACTAGCATTTGGTGTGGCTGATAAGGAGAAGGACGCATCATGGGAATGGTTTATGAAGCAATTACGCAATACATATAGATGCCCTGAAAATATGCTCATTGTATCTGATCGCCATAAAAGTATTAAGAATGCAGTTGACAGTGTATTTCCTGACGTTGTGCATGGTATATGCACATATCACTTGAGGCAAAATATCAGAAATTATCGAGGTCAAGTGGTGACCTTATACCAAAAGGTTGTGTACACTTATTCTCCTGAAAGATTCAAGAAGATAATGAACTGATTCAAAATGCAAACGAAAAGGCCTACGAGGAGTTGGTTAGGGTTGGAACGAAAAGGTGGGCACGTGCACGTTGTCCAATTAGACATTATGCGTTCATGACATCGAATGCAGCAGAGGTTCTTAATGCTAGATTTGTCTGGTCGAGGAAATTGCCCATTTGTTCGTTTCTCGATTCTATCAAAACCTCATTCAGGAGTGGTTCCACGAGCGTCAAATTACAGCCCAAAACATGAACAATGAAGTCACCACAGATACAACTAAGAGATTGCGAAGTGCGGTGCCTTTGGCCGATAAGATGCGTGTGTCACCTGTTAGTAGCCTAATTTATTTTGTGAAGGATGGGGTGCGTTCTTTTGTTGTTGATTTGGCAAAGAGAACATGTACTTGCCGAGTGTTTTAGCTTGATCTATTGTTGTGTCCACATGCGATTAAGGCAATCAGATATATTTAAAGTTTTTTACTAAATGCTAAAGTTGTTGTTGATGATATTGGATGAGAAGAAATAGACTTTTTTGAACTTGGATCGTTGATCATAGATTGTATAGAACTGTTATGAGAAGATCTTAGTTGTTCTATTTGTTTTGTTAGCCATGAAGCGACTGAAGTAGCTCATTAGTTAGCAAGGATTTCTATGTTTAATACTAGTCCCTTGGTGTGGGCCATTCCACCGACTTGTATTGAAGATGAACTCAAACTTGTATGTTCTGGTGATCATTAATAAAATTTACTTTCTTAAAAATATATTGAAACATAATTTTAAAATTGTGAAAGAATAAGAAAGGAAAAAAATGGTCTGCCCTGATAAAAGAACAAGAGTTTACTCAATTACCATTTCGAATTCATCATCTTTTATTTGAACTTTCGACAATCCAAAAGTATTTAATTAATTCATGATGAAATACCTTATATTAAACTCAACCATTTTTATAACAGTTCTCTTGATGGAAGGAAAGTTGTTTATTCTTAGTATCAAATGTGAACCAATGATTTATCAGTTGTTGTGCTCCAATGATCGTCATGTTGTCCTTTTCGTTTGCATGTATCCCCAAGCAAATGGTATCATCGTAAAGGTCTGTGAACAATGCATCAGGCTTTAAAACAATTTGAGCACCTAATGAACCTTTGAAATGGAAAGTTACCGTAGGTATGCGATGTCGTAAGATGTTGTTCGGTTTCACGTAACAACCACTGCCTTTTGTTTTGTACTTCAATTTTCTAAAATAGGAATCGAGTTTAATCTAAGACATCATAGGCAGCTAACAAGTTGAGTAGACATCACCCAGAATTTATAATCACTCCTCCTTCAGTGTATTTTACACGAAAAATATTTTCTTTAATCTTATATAGTCGTCGCCCATTAAAGCTAATGCCGACTAATTCTACATAGTAAAATGGGTCGCTTCTTCCAATTAGATGTAATTTTGTAGTCATCGATTTTGTTTTGAGGAGATCGTGTCTGCACCGAATCTCAGATGTGTCTTATGTTTTTCTTGTCGCCCCACTTTACTAATTATTGATGGAAAGCAATGTGAAAATTTGCCATCACTAATGGAGTCAATTTGGGTCACGAAAGAGAGTGGACCCCATCCAAGTCCTAAAACTCCCGCAATTTTATTTTCAGCATGATTAGAATACACCATTTGATTCGATCCATCCCACAACCAAAAACTATGTTGTCAAAATTATCTGTACAAAGAAACAAAGTTTCTTTTGCAAGAATGTCTGCGGTGTATGAGTTTTTGTCGTAACGGATTTTATAGGAGCAATATTTTCCATCGGTTTGGTTGGTTAAGCAAAGCTTGGAAAAGGAAGAATAGGGTGGAAAGATTTTGAATCGAGTTTTGGGGAAAGGCTTTGTGGGTTGTTGTTTGAAACATTTCTTGCTACCTACACATTGAAGCCATGATAAAGGACTACTTGTATCAACGTGCAAGAAATATTCTTTGTATGGTGTTGTTGTCTTCTGGGATGGCGTTGTTCCAATCCCAATTTTAACCATAAATTGGAATTCATCTTGGCGTTCAACTTCTGGTCTCACAACATTTTGTTGTCCTTGGTGTAGGTTAGTAAAAATATTCAAATTGGAGGAACCTTGGATGAATAGTTCAAGAGTTAAACCAGAGACATGTTTAAACACAAAGTAAATACACAACAAGAGGTGGATAGTAAGGGAAGTCATTTTGAGTATACACAAGTACTTGTGATTTTGGTGGAATAATGACACAACAAGATATTTATTTATAGTTGCTAGGAAATATGGTGGTGTTTAATGTTTCTTTCTTCATTAGTGCTATGTTTTTTCCGTGGTTTCTCCTACATTTAATATAAGCAGATAAGAATAGAGTTAAGATAGATATGTTTGTGGTTTAATGAATATCATGCCTGTGTTATAAGTCAATTGTAGTGATAATAATGTCATAATAATGTAAGAGGTACTTTAATTTGTTAGGAAAAATTATCTACTTCAAGCTTTAGAGCTAAAATGAGAAAGTAATTAAAAGCTCATAACTCCTGCAAATAAATAGCATAATTCAGAACAACAACCATTTTTCTTTCTTTAGACATATTATGGGACAATGGGAATCGAAGCCCATACTTCTAGTCTGGGCAAAGTTTTAACCACTCGTCCATTACCAACTAAATTTTATTTTAAATCATGTCTTGTCAATCATAAATATGTTCATTACATCACACCACATCAAATAAGATAATATATTATTGAGTTGAATAAAATTAAATATTCATATTATATATGTGTGCCCTCACACGTGATAAATAATACAATAAATCGCTCTTTTAACAAAAAAGAAAAATATATATAGCTAACACTACAAGAACATAATTTTGAGCCACTTGAACCTAACCCAATAGAATGACCCAGCTTGAAATGATTTGGGCCACACTCTTAATGATATATTAGTTTATGTTCTCTTTTTAGATTTATTTTGTTATGTTTTGTTCCAAGTCCACCAAGAATTGGATCCAAAGAATGTTGCAATTTGACACGAGAAAATTATTATATTTTGATGAGATCAGATAGTTCAGCCCACTAACACCATTTCGATTTATCAATAAAATAGTCCATCCTAATACTATTAAGTATTTCCTAAAAAACAAAAACAAAACACTGTTAAGTATTTATTAAAAAAATCACCAGTTATTGGTATTTTGATAAGATCCAAATAATTCAGCCCATTCATATCCCTTTCCCTTTTCCTTTCATTTATCAGAAAAAAATATTTTTGACTGAAAAAAATTACCCGGTTAAGCCGCACATGGATGGCCCTGAGAGCGGGCTTGGTGGGCAATGACCAAGGCTAAATTTATATATATATATATATATATATATATATATAAGTTCATATTATATATATAAGTATATATATTATAATGTGTGATATTTGTAAATTTTGTAAAAAAAAAATGTTAGTACGTTGGGCCTTCCCAAAAAATTGCTTTGATTAAGGTTCATATAATATTTTTTCGAAAAAAATTGATTTCCAAAAATTTTAAAAAAAAGGGTAGGAACATCATCCAATATCTTCTCCATCTCTAAAAATCAAAAACAAGTTTTTGAGTTTATTAAAGTTTTAGATTGTTTTCCTAATATTTCTATTATGTATAGAATTTTGTTGGCAATATTGTAGCATTAATAGTAATGAGTGTTTTAGAACTAGAATTGATATAGTCATACTTGCATTCAACTATGCCCCAAGAAATATTAAATAGGTTGCTATTTATTTTATGTATTGAAAATGAGAGGTTGGAAAAACTTACTTTTGAAGATGTTATTGATTTGTTGGGATAATTTCAATTTCGATACCCAATCTATGACCCATTTTCACTTTTAGTACCCTTTTTTTAAACTTAATCAAGATTGGTACCCTCTGTATATAAAATTAATCACGTTTGGCCCCTTTCGTTAATTCTCCATTAAAACTAACATTTTGATCTGTTACAGTCAGTTTAAGACTTAAAATGACATGTTCCCTTTCAGTACCTAATGTTTTATAATAAATCTCTTCTAGTACCCAAAATTTGCTTTAAGCTACAATAATAAAAATAGTCAATTATAATCATATCAGACCCAACATGTTTCAGTAAAATTGAAATATCCCTTAAAATTCATATCTTTCTTTGACCAAAACTGCATCGGGTGAGATGGTTTGCAAAGCCACCAGTCGATAAATTATTGCCCCTAGACCGTTTGACAGACGTCTCCGCCCAACCTCACCAACATGAAACATGGTCTAAAAGTTAACCGACTCCTTCAAAGAACGACTCAAAGACAACCTTGGTTCATTTCTACTTCAGCGTAAAAGATAATTCTTCAAAGGAATAAATCAATAAGACATTATAAACACATGTTGAAGCAAAAGTATTCTTTTATTAATAACTTAAAGAAATATTTATTACATCAATAATCTTCTTTTGGGACTCAACTATTACAAATTTTATTTATGAAGAGTAAGGAGGTTGTTCGATGCCTTTTAGCATACAAACTCTTCTTTATATAGAGGTAAGGGATGTCTCTATACCCTTGTATTATTGCATCCACTTGCTGAAATGAGTGGACGCCTTCTCAGCATCACATGGTTTGGATCCTACTTTGTCTGGTATCCAAAGTATTTTGATAAGGCTCCAAAGCCTACTGACTTATTTTTATGTCATATAGTAAGTGTAAAGAATCTTAAGACGTCATTGCTTACGTCTTTTTCTTGAATTATTAGCATCTAATAGCTAGCTTCTTCAGATGCCAATCTCTTTCTTCATATGACCCACCTTTTGTCTTTTTGGTAAGTGGGTATCACATGCTACCACCCAGTCTATCGAGTTATCTACTTTTTTGGTGGTTCTCGAATTATTAGATACTTTATTAGCTTTTGTGTCTTCCCTTCTCTGTCTCATGGATGCCTCCCATCAATCTTTCGTCGGAATTATTTGGGCATTCTCAGAAAATAAGATTTTCTCAGTGACCAATATAAGTCATATTGTAGTATTTCCAACGAGTTTCTTTAATCCCCAGCAGCTTGTTTTCCCAAAGAAGACTTCTTTTCTTTTCGAATAAGTCTTATGTGAATCTTGTTGCTTTTTATGTCATAGTGTTTAATAGGAACGATCCATTCACTGAATTTTGATAGAACTTGAAATGGAAACTTAACTTTGTCCATCTCAGTAAGACGGGCCTATAATCCCTATGCTAGTCTTGTTGAGATTTGATCTTCTGCAAAAGACATAGCCAAAGGAACTTCTTCTGAACTGACTTCCTTGATGGTTCTGAACATAGTGTTTAACATGAACGATCCATTCACTGAATTCTGGCTCTTTATTTTTGCTCCGAACAAACCACATGATTTTATGCCTTTCACACGGTCTGGTCGTGCAACGTATCTCTGAAATTCAATCCTCGAACAGGTCACAAAAATGTGTAAAAACACACGGGAACAATTCACACGGTCGTGTGACTTATTTTTCTCCATTTTCTTCGTGTATTAAGTCATGTCTTTGCATTCTTCAATCTTTTTCGGGCCTTCTAACTGATATCTTTCCATATACGCTCTGTTTTCTGTAAATAGTTACAAAAATGCGCAGTATAATGCACTTCTCAGGAAACCAAGTAAAATACACTAAATATGCATGCAAATGCATCAATTATATATCATTTTAAGCCCCTAAATGCACGTATGTTTTACACGTATTAGATAGGTGTACTGCCTTGAACGAACTATCGCGGGTGGTTTCTCAATTGTTGTGCTTGTTAAGACAGTCGGTACAATAGCCCTAAGATGGCTAAAACTTGGTCTTCGTGAGATTGTTATTTAGGTGTTGGCGAGTTCCATTGTCAGGAATTAGATTAGCCTTGCAGTCTTCTTGAAGTGTACTCCGTGAGTCTCTATTTCCTGGACTTCCAAGGATGATGTTAATGCCTCCATTAAAGTGTGAATTTCTTCTCTCTTGGGAGCTATTCCTTAAAAAGTTGGTCATTGAGACTTAATCGAGACCTATTTCGGGTCTCTCGTTTATATCAAATGACTTGGATGGACCTTCAAATGTCCTCTATCTTCGAGTACTTTTGTGTGAAGTCTGGTAGTTTCTCTAGTGAACTTAGGGCTTCTCACCAGTTAGTTTATTTAGTCACTTGGTGTAAGTTTGGTTAGAGATTTTTGTCCAAATATTCACTTGGGAATCTATCTCTCTGTTGCTCTCCGGAATCTATGAAGTGTTGACTTATCTTGGGAGTGATTTTATTGGTATGGCCGAATGTATTGTGCTTCTGCTTTGGAGCCTTGGGGATTTAGATTGTGTTTAACTCTCCTGAGCAGTCTTAGAGAGTGTATCTATTTCTCTTGAGTAACTAGAGTCGAAAATTGAGGGAGCTGAGGAAATATGAAGGAGCATCTTGTCGAGAGGGGATGCAAATGGAAATGATCAACGACACAATCAAGGGCTAGTTGGCACGTTCGTGCGTGAACGTGAAGGGGAGTAGAGCTTGGCCACCTTTTGTCCCATGTGTGACGGGTAATTTGACTGATTCCTTCGAGGTTTAGCTTTATTCAATTTAAAGAGCCTCAGTTTTCTCCTACAAAGTTGGGCATTTCTTTCTCCTACCATATGGAGAGATACTTCACAACCGGTTAGAGAGTTTGTGATGCTTTCTTACGTTGAATAGGGGTCATCAATAGGCCTTCGTATGAGTTATATCCTCTAGCAAGGAACTGCTTAGTCCATAGTTAACTTGACTAGTCGGTATGGCTCTTGACTCCTTAGCCGGGGCGTGGAGGTGAGCTTGTGAGTATCATTGTTGGACTTCAATGTTTCTTATTCTCCAACAAAGTGTGACCCTTTGTGATGGTCTCTAGTTGTCTTCAGTGTGTTGTTCCTTTTTTCATTCCCTTCAAGTTAGGGTCATCCACAAATGGTGGAACTCGGGAGGGTTTTCTAGCAAAGCGCTACTACTCGTGGCCTATTATCGTAGGGTGTGTTGGATGGTCTCTTTTAGTAGCGCTTGAAGAGCTTATTGGGACAAGTAGACTTCTACAGCTTGTGCAACCCCTCCAGAAGGAAAAGGTTTGGGAACGGCGCTCCTCCAAATCGGTGGAGGGTGCCCTTCCAAGAGGAGGGGATTGTTCTCGCGTCTTCTTGATGGATATCAAATTGACTTCTACAAAACTTTAAATCAAGCATGCACTTGATCAAACTTTTTATTCCACTGTCTTCGAGTTTAGGACCATAAAAAGATTTTTAAGTAAGCAAACTTGATTGGGCTTGATTTGTCCTCAAAATCTTGAGGTTGTTTCATAATTTTTTTCTTCATCCAAGTCCCCATGTAAAAAGGCAGTTTTAACATCTAATTATTTCAATTCCCAATCAAATTGAGCAACAAGAGCAAGCATAATTCCCATAGTGACAAATTTAATAACAGGAGCAAATATTTATGTGTAATCAATCCCTTCCTTCTGAGTAAAACCCTTAGCTACTAATCTAGCTTTAAACCCAATACCTGCAGATTCTTGTTTAACCTTATATAACCATTTACAATCAACTATTGAACAGTTAGCAGGCTTAGGAACAAGTATCCATGTATTATTCATATGCAGGGAAGTCATTTCATCTTGCATAGCATTCATCCACTTAGTAGACTCAGCAGATTTCATAGCATCAGAAAAGGTTTTAGGCTCACAATCATCAATGGACTCAAACACAGAAAACACATAAGAAGTCATGTAAAAATCAGCAAATTTGTTAGAGATTCTAACATTTCTCCTAGTTCTATCCCTAGTTAACACATAATCACTAAAGTCATTATGCACATCATTAGTAGGTTCATTATCAGTGTTAACTTCAGGGAATTCATTATGTACATTATGCAAATCATCATGATGATTATTTTCATCAATATGCACATCATTATTAGTGTCATAATCCAAAGCATCATTAACAAAACCATCATCAGGTAAGGGAACAATAGGAGGCAAGTTAGCAGACTCCACCTCATTTGGAGTACCAGTATTTTTTAAGGAAGCAGGTTTGAGTTTGGGGGGGGAACATAACAAGGAATTCAAGTTTATTGAACACAATATCCCTACTAATCACAGTTTTAAAACCAGGTTCCCCTCTATTCTAAAGTGTGTAGCCTTTAACCCCTTCAGGGTAGCCGAGAAAAACACATTAACAGACCTTGGTTCCAACTTATCATGTTTTTGGTGAACAAAAGTTGTGGAACCAAAACTTTTAATTTAGAAAATCAACTTTTTTCTAGTCCAAACCTCTTCAAGGTATTTCTCTTCCAAGGTGACTAAGGGGTCTACTAATTAAATAGGTAGCTATAACAACAACTTCTCCCCAGAATCTCTTAGAGAGTCCAGAGGTAGCAAGCATGCTCATCACTCTCTCTAAGAGTGTTCTATTCATCCTCTCAGCAACACAATTTAGGTGAAGGGAATAGGGCACATACTTGTGCCTATTAATACCAAACTCATCACAAGATTGTCCATTAATTGATTACAAGATTTCAGGCCATTATCAGTTCTCAAAACTTTAATCTTTTTACCAGTTTGATTTTCAATAAAAGTTTTCCAAGTTTTGAACTTATCAAAAATATCAGATTTATTCTTCATTAAGAACACCCAAACTTTCCTGGAATAGTCATCAATTATAGACAGAAAATATCTATTACCACCATGAGTAGGCACAGAAGAGGGACCCCAAATATCAGCATGTAAGTACTTAAGAATTTCACAACTAGCAAATTGTTTTGGGTTTACAGAGGAGGGGAATTTAACCTTTTGTTGTTTACCATACACACATGATTCACATAAGGACAAAGTATCAAGTTTGTCTTTACCAAACAGCCCTTATTCGTAATAATTCAAGCCCTTTAGAGCTAATGTGACCAAGTCTTTTTCGCAAAGATCGGTCAAATCATTTGAAACAGAGTTGGCAATTTTATTCACGAGAATTAGGCATGGAGAAATCATGTTTAGCATGCAAAACATACGAATTCCTATTCTTCTCACTTTAGCAATAACAAGAGAAACCCTCATGAGTTTCATAACACTCTTACCCCATCTTCCTTCGTAGTCATCATGTTCAAGCATAGCACAGAAATCAAATTATTAGACAAATCGGGAACATGTGTTACATCATTGAGAGTCAAAACATAACCAATTTCAAGCTTTAAGCACACAAGACCAACACCAAGTACTTGACACTTTTTATCATTAGCCATGGACACGGATCCATTTTTGAAGCATAAGTATTGAACAAGTGTTTAAAAGGTGTCATGTAGAATGTGTATGCGAGTTAATAAGCCATTCATTTTCACTGAAAACATTTGAAGGCACGACATTCACAGAATCAAGAAACTCATGCACCATAAACACAACAATCATATGATCATTAGAGGTAGTCAAGTTCACAGAGTCATTGGTTTGGTTTTTACTATTCTGGTTATTGTTTTTATTATTGTTCTAGTTATTTCTGGGTTTAGTATACTCTTTGATGTAATGACCATGCTCACCATAGTTATAACACTTCATATTATTCCTAGGTCTAGAATTATACCTCCATCTGCTTTTGTTTTTCTTCCTACCAGACTTATTGTTATTGTTATTCCCATTCTTTTCATTCTGATTTCTATCCCTAACATGCATCACTTTTTCTGACCCCTGTTCATTCCCCTTAGATATATTCAGATCAAGTTCCTTAATCTTAAGTCCATTAATCATTGTATCTAGGGTAATAGAGCCCCTTCCATACTTAATGGCAGCCTTAACATCAGCATAGGAATCAGGAATAACATTCAGCAAAACAATAGGGTATAATCATTAATGTTTTTATCACCAGTCAACTTTACATCTTGTATCAATTTAGTAAAAACATCCAAGTTTTCATCCATATCCTCTATCAAGTCAAGTTTAAACCTGAAGAATTTTTCAAGTAGAAAGAGTTTTGAAGGTAAAGATAATTCAAGAACAATTTTCAAGTTTATCCCAAAGTTCTTTGGCACTAGAAAGTTTGCCAACTTTTCTCAAAACAGAGTCAGAGAGATTTAGGATAATGTGTAGGTCCCAAGGGGTGAGTGTAAGGTTTAGAAGGGGGGTTGAATAAACCTTACCGACTTTTCGATTTAGTCCTTTTAAAACGTTCGAGTTAATACTTCGGTGAGTCCTTGATGGACGGCTAAGTTAGTTAATCGCCAGAGTTAGTCACTCAACAGACTCGACCGAGTGGCGATAGAATAACTCGATTGTTTTGACTAAAGACTTAACTCGACTATGATATGTTTTATTGGAAGACTTAACACCCTTGAACGGTTAAGTTTGTTTTAATACTTGGTTTTAGCACTTTGTTGATTATCAATTGGATAGCAAATTTATCGTGAGATATTAAAGTAATATG
This sequence comes from Rehmannia glutinosa, assembly GCA_016081115.2. Lineage (NCBI taxonomy): Eukaryota > Viridiplantae > Streptophyta > Magnoliopsida > Lamiales > Orobanchaceae > Rehmannia > Rehmannia glutinosa. The sequence continues at coordinate 9,200,736 of CM071924.1, forward strand.
CGAGAAATTAAAGTCTTTGAAATGTAAATGACACAATAAGTTTTTATAGAGGTTCGAAGATGGGGTAATTCTTCTACTCCTCTCTTCTCCAACTCTTGGAGGAATCCACTAAGTATTGATCAATATACAAAGTGGTTAACAGTCCGAGATACAAGTCTTGATCACACAAACGGTGACTTGATCCTTTGGGACTCGGTCTGGAGATGCCTTGGTCACACAACGGTGACTTCTCGTACGACTCACCTTCTACACAGGGTATTTTGCTTTGCTACTACAGCCCACTTGCTCACTTGCTTCTTGGATTTGATCACGAAGCCCTCCAAAAACTTGAGACTGGTTCGACCTTGAACCTTCCTACAATCCTCGGGTTCGACCTTGAACCTTCCTACAATCCTCCGTGGAATGTAGACCCCTTGATTCTTCAAATGTTTCCTCTTCAACTGATTGAAGTTGTCTTTCCTTCACAGGTGAGTGTTGGATTGATTTCCTTCGTAATGTAGCTTCAGGATTAAACTTGAATGACTTGAGAATATTTTTGGTTCTGAGATATTGCTTTAATTGCTCGTATTTGATTCTAATTGTCAAAGTAACCAACATTTTTCTCAAATAGATTCCTCACCTTTTATAGTGTTCTTTTGAAAATCAGCCCGTTAAAGAGATAGGCTTATTTTCAAAAGACACTTGTGGTCGTTGGCTTGTCTTGTTGCGAGTCCTTGGAATTGACATTTCCTAGTATGAATGATTCTTGACTTTCTGAGTTCGACACACAGTGCGAGTGCTTTCCATTGGTTTATTCCTATTGCACGCTTCGGGATTGAGCACTTTAAGAAAGCGATATGGAGGTATTACTTGTTTAAGTAATTCTCTTGACTTATGTGCAACGGATCTCTTTCGATTATCTCGACTTGATCGCATTTCCTTGACTTCTTCAGGTGACTTGAGTCGCCTTCCAATCATTGGATACTCTTTGTCACTTCAACTTGAGACTTGGTCACATTTGTCTTGAGTTGACTTGACCGATACTTCACTCGATTGTATCTCGATTTGCACTTTCGGTCGAGTTCTTGTCTTCTCTTCTTTGCCACACTCACCGCCTCGCAATGAGTCTTCCTTCTAGTCTCCAGTTGTCTTCTCGCATGTTCAGGCATACCGACTTGACTCATTTCGACCAGTCCTATCTATTACAATACAATTTACAACAAAAATGGGGTGCCAACTTTCTATTCTAAGTTTTACATGGCATTCATCAAAATCTAAAAATAATTTCCCAACATAATGGATGAATATGCAAATTTATCAAGTTCAGATTGAATTTTTCAACAGTATCTTTATCAGTAAACTTTTGTTCAACAGCTTTAAAACATTTTTGTTGAATCAAAATGCCTTTTATATTCTGTTGCAAGATAGAAAATTCAGTTTTCCCATTGAAGGGTTCCAAGTGATAGCCAGAAACACCAGTCATGGTCACAGATATATCAGAAAGTATATCACACAAATTATGACACAATATATGCAAGAGGCACACAACAGATACACAACTATCACAAGAAACAAATCAGCGGAAGCAACACAAAGTGGACCACTTAGACTCCAAATCTAAACAACAAAAATGATTAAGTAGCAGTTAAGAACCATATAGAGTCCAGCACAGAGCAACAAGAATAAGAGATAGGCAGCAATGGGCCACACAGAATCCAACCAACAGAATCAACAGAAATGAAAATAAAGACCAAAGATGGATCCCCCTCGCAACTCAGGATTCCATTGCACTCAAGGCACAGGGTCAAGAGGCATAGAGCTAAGGGTTTCACTAGACTAGGAATTGACTAAAGATAAAGAGTAAAGGGAAGAAAATGAGTCCTTACAACCATGAGCAAGTCTTGGGCTGAAAACAATCGCAAGATCACCAGGCAGCCAAGAATCACTAAGATTACACTAGAACCAGAAGTACCAACCCACCACGAGGCGGATAGGTGCTTTGATACCACTGTGGGTATCTATCCGCCTCCAAATAGATCGATACACATAATATCGAAATAAATACATACAAAATAAAGCCTATTAAGTACAGATTTATACTCTAGACTCAAGATTGAATATAAAGTACAAAATAACAAAACAAATAACCAAATATAAAAGGACAACAGCCAAAACCGATTATTAATATAGATTCGGCTCAGGGAATGGCAACCCTAACCAACGTGTCACAAAAGAATCAGCCCAGAGAACCAGGTAGAAGCCACAAAAGCCTCACCACAATAAAACCTCACAGAACCCCCAAGATAATCCCATAAACCCTAGATCGAACAAGCCATCAACCACTGAAACCCTAGCCTCACAAAGAACAAGTTCAGTACACCGAGATATGGTGGACTAACACAAGAAACACTCATATATATATCCTCCACAAGAAATCGCTCAGAAACCCAACCAGAGGTTGAGAAATCTAGAGAGAGATATGAACACTGAGAGGATTCGAGAGATGAGAGAGAAAGAAAACTAATAGAATGAATTAGGGTTTCAGAGGTTAGGGTAATATAACAACAATGAGTGGCTTCGATTATATCACCACATGAATGGATGTGATCAACTTAAAAGGATCCGCGGACAAGTAAAACGGGTATCGCAACCCGGATTAAAAGATCCGAGAAGATAGGTTAAAGGGCTTGGGTTGGAAGGCTTAAACTGGGCTGCATTTTGGGCCTTTAATTATTGGCCAGATCAAGGCCACACACAAATGGGCCACATATTCCAACAACCATATTGAAGATCCAATATCATATCTTTTATGTTTTCTCATGAAATTCTGATGTTAAAACACAATGTTAATAATAAAGGCAGAAAACCAATGCTCTGGATTCTGGCCTCATAAAAAAAAAGTCACTCAATTACATTATTCCAAATTCATCATCTTTTATTTCGACTTTATACAATGTAAAAGTCTGTAATAAACTCAACCATTTTTATAACAATTCTCTTGATGGAATGAAAGCTGACTGTTCTTAGTATCAAATGTGAACCAATGATTTATCAGTTGGTGTGCTCCAATGATCGTCATGTTGTTTTTATCGTTCGGATATATCCCCAAGCAAATGCTATCATTGTAAAGATCAGTGAACAATGCCTCAGGTTTTAAGACCATTCGAGCACCTGATGACCCTTTGAAATGGAAACTTATAGTAGGTACTCGATGACGTGTGGTGTTTGCTTTCATGTAACAACGTCTATTATATTTGCCGACTTTTGTTTTGTACATTAATTTCGCAAGTAGTAATCCACTTTTGTCTCTAAGACATCATAGGCATAGCAAAGCTTAGCAAGTTGAGTAAACATCTCCCCGAATTTATAATCACTCCTCCTTCAAAGATATTTTGCACGAAAAACGTCTTCCTTAATCTTATTTAGTCGTTGCCCATTAAAACTAATACCTTCCAATTCTACATAGTAAAAGCGGGCTGCTCCCAATCGGATGTAACTTTGTTGTCATCGATTTTTTTTTGGGGAGCTGCGTCGCACCGAATCTCAAATGTGTCTTATGTTTTTCATGTCTCCCACTTAAAAGGTGGAAAACAATGTGAAAATTTTCCATTACTAATGGACTCAATTTGGGTGACGAAAGAGAGAGGACCCCATCCGAGTCCTAAAACTCCCGCGATTTTATTTTGGGCATTATTGGCATACACCATTTGATTCTGCTCCATTCCACAACCGAAGACTAGGTTGTCGAAATTTTTACCAAGAAAAAGAGTTTCTTTTGCAAGAATGCCTGCATATAGGAGTTTTCGTAGAACGGATTTTATAGGTGCAATATTTCCCATCGGTTTGTTTGGTTAGGCAAAGCTTGCGAGGGAAGAATGGGGTGGAATGATTTTGAGTTAGTTTTGGGGAAAGGTTTTGTTGGTTGTTGTTTGAAACATTTCTTGCGGCCTTCACATTGAAGCCATGATAAAGGACTACTCGTGTCGGCGTGCAAGAAATATTCTTTGTATGGTGTTGTCTTCCGGGATGGTGTTGTTCCAATCCCAATTTTAACCATAAATCGATATTCACTTTGGCGTTCGAGTTCTGGTCTTATAACATTTTCCTGTGAAACTAGTTCAAGCGTTAAACTAGAGACATGATTGGCCAACAAGTAAAGACACAATAAGATGTTGATAGTAAGGGAAGTCATAGTGATTAATTATGAGCAGTTGTGATTTGGTTGGGGACTGGCTCAATATGATATATATATATAGTTGCTAGGAATATGGTAGTATTTAATGTTTCTTTCTCATTAGAGTTATGCTTTTCCGTGGTTTCTCTTCCATTTAATGTAAAAGAAAAATGAAGTTTTGAAAGATTATGTTTATAACATGTCCGACTAAGTCAATTCAATGATGATAATATCATAATAATTGTGAGGCTTTGAGGATATTAGACAAAATTATGTACTTTTAGCTTTATAGTTGAGATAAGGAATTAAAAGCTCATACTTCTACAAATAAATAGGATAATTGAAGAGAACAAATAGATTTTATTTTAAATCACATCTTGTAATCATAAATTTGTTAATTACATGATACCACTACAAATCAAATAACAATTTTTTTAAATTGGAAGAATTTAAACAAAAAATAATACGATAAATAGCTCTTTTAACAAAATGAAACATCTATAGCTAAAGACAACACCATAATGAGCACTCGATTTAACTTGATAGAAGACCCAATTTGAATGGATTTGGGCAACGATCTTATTGATGTGCCAATAAATGTTCTCTTAAGCTCATCAGTAAATTTAATTTGGTTAAGTTTTGGGAGTAATCCAACAAGACTTGTATCCCATTGAAACGCTGTAATTTGAGATGAGAAAGTTGTGGTATTTCGATTATATCAGATAATTCAGCCCATTAATACCCTTTCGATTGATCAGAAAAGATAGTTCACACCAACAATGGTCCACCAATTATGGGTATTTAATTTCCAGCCCATTTTCTTCCAAAAAAAAAAGGAAAAGGACATAAATACCCCATTTTCCATACTCAATCTCTGCACAATGTCCATTTTCCGCTGATTTTGGACAAAAATACCATTTTCCGCTGAATTTGGACAAAAATACCCATTTTCCGCTGATTTTTGACAAAAATACTCATTTTCCGCTGATTTTTTGCGTTGGTTTCTTTTTTGTTTCTTTGTTGTTTCAAACATGTTTGTTGTTTCTTTGTTGTTTCATACCTGTTTCATTTATGTTTCTTATATGTTTCACTTAGCTAACTTTTCATTGAATTCCACAGTTGCATAGAGAAAATCTCAGTTGTGGTATGCCACAATGGACAATGGGAAGAAAATAGAGAGTATACCAACTTTGAAATAACAAGAATACTGATTCCAATGGACTGCACATTCAGCACCCTAAACAAAATCTTGGAACAACAAATTCAATTGAAAGCTTACTTGTCCATCATCGGCTACGAGAAATGGACATGACTCCACTGTCAGACCAAAAAATACTTTGTATTGACTTCCAACATCGTAGAATTATTGAATGCATCAACTGTAGCGGGGAAAGACTTACTAGTAACAACTTTGCTAGAGTACGTGAGATCTTTAGTTCAAGATTAGACATGCAGACATCGAAATGAAGCAAAAATCAACATTTACAAGGATGACAAAAAAAAAAAAAAAACTGAAGAGTATATGGGGAAAAACTACACTATTTCTCTAAATTTAAAAGTAATTTACTACAAACTTTTATCACATGATCCCCTATTTCACAATTGTTTCTTACATGTTTCATTTATGTTTCTTACATGTTTCAACTGATTACATCATCATTAAGATTTACATAACAACAATTCTCTAAAATCATTAGGAAGTGGAGGTAGAAACTCAATGTCGTTGTCATCGTCATCACCATTTTGCAGCTTCAACTTAGCATGATTGTGAAGCGGATGATGAACCTTGCTTGTTCATTCTCTATCTCAAATGCTTCGACGTCCATAACCTTCCCACCAATAAAGTGCTCGGCATAACAAGCAACAAAAATCCCACATTCACTATATAAGAAATAAAAAAAGATATACGGTCAGGATACATAACACAACAAATTAAAAACAATAAAAAAGAACAAATAAATGGAAATATAGAAACATAAAAGAAACAACTTGAAACAAACGAAAAACTTCAAATCACAAAATAATAAAAGAACACAAAAATTGGGTTTAACCTCGAGTCTTCGCTCGACATTTCATCAAACATTTAGAGCCTCACCCCGTCAGGATGAAAACTCGAAATCAACCACAAAATCTTCACCTTAATCCTCGTCGCCCGTTCGAAACATTCATCATCATCATCACAAGCCAAACAATAATGCAATGCCCCACAACACTCCATCCATAGTATATATAATCAAGTGTCTCTCACCATCATCACATGCCAAACATTAATTTTAAAGATATCAACACTTTTTCTCGTAGTGTCCAACACCACTCACTATCTATACTCTGTAATTTCATCATGCACCCAAACCGGATCATTAGTATTATTAAATATTAACACAAACAACCAGGAAAAAACGAAGAAAAAGTTAAAATATTGACAATCACCATTTTTACCATAAATAGAAATCACATAAAGAAAAAAAAAAAAAAATAGAAAGCAGAAAACCTGGGCCATGGGGCAAGGAAGGAACAACTAGTGGTACCAACCGCATCAACAAGTAAAGCCTTATCGTCGATCCGCCATAAAAATTCCTCCAATAATCCTCGTACTCTTTAACAAGCCCAATAATCTCGACCACTCAAAGACCTCCGCCGGGAGGCGACAAACTCCCCGTAAACGGCCGGTGAGCTCGAGAAAGATTGGGATCCGAGCCCCGAGGTAAGGATATTTTCAGATCATGAAGAATAAATGAATTTGAGATTGGTTTGATAATTTAGTGCAAATAATTTACGAGATTAAGGGTAAAAAAACGATAAGAAAAGTAAAGGGGTGGGTATATTTGGGAAGTTTAGGACCAGGATGGGGTAGATTAGTGATAGGGTGGTATTTTTGTCTTTTTTCAAAAATCGGGGAGTATTTTGTGGTATTTCCAAAAAAAAAAAAAAAAAAGATAACTCAGCCCATTTATACCCCTTTCCTTTCGAGATAAAAAAATTCAAATTAATCAAAAATTGTTCACCTGAACACTATCCATAAAGAGATAATTTAATAAGAGGCTCAAATTTAAGTAAACCATCACTTTAAGGTTCAAGATTTGACATTCTCAAATTGGGCCCCAATTTTTTTTTTTTTCTCGAATCGAGACATCCCCAAATTTTGGATTCCCACTAGAGGTTTAGAACTTAATAGAAAACATTAATGTAATATGTCGAAGTCACCACATAAATTTATTTTCTTCCTCTTTTTGTTTTTCGCTCATTCAATTTCCTTAATCCACACGTGTTCTCATGTCGTCAATGTTGTTACCAAGACGTATAAATTTAAATTCATGCGACTAGCAAGATGAAAATATATAGTAAATATTTTTAGTTACTAAAAAATTAAGATATCCAAATTATGATTGAATTTTGTAGTTTCATACACGGAATTCTCCCAAAATAGGAGGTGGAGATTACCTAATGTTTTCCTTCATTAACATCTAAAACCTGAAGTGAGAACTCAAAATTTTGATAGAGGACTGATTTGAGAAAAAAATAAAAATTGAGTTCTAATTTAATAAAGTAGAAATTTTGGGTCTACGAATCTCGTTATAAAATTATCCCTTTTTGAAAAATAGTTCACGGATAATTCAATATGCTTACAATTTTCTTGTAAGACAGTGAGAGCAAGTCTTTGACTACTTTGAATTGCTTAAGGACACGAGGAAATTTGGTACTAGATCGTCGATTAACCGAATAGCCTGCTAGCCCGTCATATTATTTGTATAAATAATTCTTTATTTACTCATTTTAATTTTACAACTCGTCGTCGTGAAACTTTTATTATAGTTGTTCTTTTACGATTTGATTTCAATAATATATACAAACAGATGATTGACAAGATATGGTTAAAAACAATCTTAGGTATTCTCTTGAATTATGCTATTTATTTATTGGAGCGTGAGCTCTTAATTAATTATCATCTCAGCTTTAAAGCTAAAAGTACATAATCTTGTTATTTAATAACTACCAAGACAGTACTCAAGGAAAAAAAACTAACAACCAATTAAATTAAAAGATGGAATGACTAGAATGCTAATTAATAACATTAATAATTTATAAGATCACTATTCATTACGGAATTACATTAATGATTAATTTTGTAGTAAAATGTAAAATACGATCAATCTATTATATATAGCTATTAATTAATTTTTCTTTTTCCAACAACAAATTTCCCCACAGTTTTTAACGGCTCGATCATTTCCAAGGGGTCAAGACAGCAACAGCTGCAAATGACCCCACCTTCCACCTTCAAGGACATTATAGTCACACTTATCCCAATCTTTGTCTCCAATCTCTGAGCCAAATTGCTTATTCCAAACGTTCCCTTAACTTCAAATTTGCTTTTCCTATCATTCAGGAAAGCCACACTTTTCACCCCTGCACCAATTGTAACATTAAAATTTATTAAAAATTAACTAATTATTAACAAGATTATTGTGATCTAATATTGTACATAACCAAAAAAAAAAAAAAATAAAAATTTAAGCTTACCAGGGTAAGACCAGATAGTCTTTTCCATTTTCTCGGCAGAATGTATGTTATTCACTCGCACTACTGCATTCACTTTTCTAGGCTGGAAAATAAATTAAATTTATAAGTTACAATGAAAAATAAGGTAAATAAGAAAATAATTTAATTTGCAAAATTTGAACATTTTTACTAATTACTTTGGAGAAATTGACATTTTCGCGGATTTTTTGGTTACCGACTTTTTGGACCACTGTAACTTGGCCCTTTGGTCCTTTGGTGACCGATTGAACATCTTCAAAAATCACATGCAGACAAATAAAATTAATTTACGTTGATATATTAAAAAAAAAAAAATTGGTCTAATTAATTAGAAAACAAAATATTTATATTCACTACACGACAGGTGTCAATGTGATCAATGACGTAATAATAGAAATTTAATTTTTGAATATATAGTAATTTAGTAGTTTGTACCGTTGATTTTCTCGATATGTTTGATGGTATTCACTAGGCAAATCTGACATTTGAGGTGAATGTATATCTCCGTAGTTATGGTAGCTCTAGTAGCATCAGATGATGACATCTTTTTTTTTGGAATTGAAATAAAAATATTAGTGAGTGTAAATGAATTTTTGGAATTGATAATTACAACTAACAATTAGGTACGCATATTTATAACCGACAAATGTCATGCAAAATTAAAATACTTTTTACGTGTCTGTAAAGTGATAATCAGAATTTATTCCCCCTCCCTTTTTTTTATCCTGATCATCTTTATCAACAAACATTAATTAGTTTCTATCAGCTAAATTAATTTTAATTCTAAAAATTGAATTAAAGCATGAATATAAATTTCTTGTAAATTAGTTCATACTATTTATATTTGTTGGTGATGTGATGCTTTGCTTCGTACAAGCTACTAACTGTTTTTGGGTTTATAATTTTGTTGTTTTCACATCTAATTAAACCGATCACTAATATCTCTGCTACATATTCATACCATATATTTGTTTTTGTTAATTTTTATTTGGTGCCTTGCTTAATACATACAATTTAGTGCTTTTTTGGGTAGAGTTTTATTGTATTCACATGAGAATAATTAAATAATGCCTACAAACCTAATTTATATGTTTAACCTGTTTTTGTTCAGTAAGAACTAGTTATATATATTCAATTTTTTATTTTTCTAAAATTGAAATAATATATACCAAGTTCTATAAAATGGTGAGAATATGTGTTGCGAGTAATCACGAGAATATAATCGGCTCGGTCCGATTTTTCCTTTAGCAGGTGCAACAAGATTACCCGGTCCATTTGGTAACTCTATCTTTGAATGATATTTCATCTCATATTTCATTTCACATTTATCATATATATTGGAGATAAATATAATAGGAAATTGTTGTAAAGGTATGTTGGTTTTCTAGGAAATGACTACTAAATGGGACAAAAGCAGAAATCGCTAGAATTAGATTCCATATTCGTAGACGAAAATGTCGTATATGAGTGACTTAACGGTAATGCAATCATCTCTAAAGATGGACTTCCATTCTTAAATTAATAGCACAAGAAAACTTAAGAACACAACAAACTCTTAAGTTAGTGTTTAAGCATTTTCAGGCTTTAAAGAACGAATAGAATTTTGGTGAGAAACATATCTTGGTTTTCAAGAAATTGCTAGAAAAAAGAGGACAAAAAAATGAAGTCGAACTACAATTAATTCTATCTCCAAGACAAAATTGCCCCTTATATAGTACTTTTAAGCTGTTAGACAATCGCCTCTAAGATACAACAACTTGGTTCTTAAGTTATTAGCACTACAAGACTTAAGAACTGTTGGAATACAAGTCTTTCAATAACTTTCAAGCTTTAAAAAGTAAAGATATCAATACTTTGTATGCTAAAATGCGATTCAATTTTGTATTATGCATTTTCCCTCTAATTCAATTTCAACATTAAAGGATGATATTTATAAGGTCTTACGCGTCTATGGAAAATATCATGCCTATTGGCTCGAAAAGACAAGTTCAATAGCCAAAAATGCACCTTTTACCACTTATAGACGCGCCTTTGTTAGGAGGCTGCGTGACCACGCGCTAGGTGACTATCGGAGATGCACAATCGTGTACACTCGTGCGGCGGCTGCACGACTACTATCGAAAATGTGTGATAGCGATCACACATAACTTGTGCGACCACATTAGGTTGTTGTCTCGTCGCGCGATCGTACACATAGTTTCAATTTGGATTGCGTAACTAATTTAGAGAGATCAAATAAATTTTGTCCAAAAAGATAATGGCTTTGCAAGCCGAGTGATGGTGTCAAAAGCTATCTTTAAAATCTTAGGCAAGTGCACCTATCGTTTTATAGTATAGATTATTGAGTACAAGTGTCATTCCTCGAGGATTGTAAGTACTAATAATTACCGTCTTTTTGTTATTTAATCTAATAATTTTTAGAGTTTTGTTTGTTAACATGGAAAATGAAAAATAGAGAATTTAAAATAATTGCAACTTACAAAAGATCAAATAAAAGTAGATTGTAGAATTAAGAAATCAAGAGCTAAAAATGTGTTTGAATGTAAATCTCTAGAATGTTTTTGTGATTTAACGGGATAAAGATACAACCAAAAACCCTTAAGCAAAAACCAACCTCTTTTAATAAAATCTCATGTTTCATGGACCGTAGAAATTCGATTTAAGTTAAACCTCTATCGGCGAATAACTTCTAACCTCAAGTTGATTAATCGAAATCTCTTTCTAGTTAAAACCCCAAGATAGCATTATAACAATTTGTCAATTCCCATATTAGGTTTGACCCTAATCCAGGAAGATTTATGTCGTCTATATCTAGGATTGCATGCAACTCTTTTCACTTACTTATATAGGTTCTATTTCACCATGAATCTCTCGATTTCCCGGATGAAAAATAAACTTCAAATCAATATTGCGCATATACCAATTTGAATGAATAAAGCATAATATAAGTGAATCACACAAAACATGAAGATTTTATTAAAAACATTCAACCTTAATCACAAATTCATTCTAGAGTACATTACATTCAAACACTAGAAATTTAGCTACACATGGCTTTGACAAGAGGGTATACTACAAGAAGATTTGAATAAAATGAACATGGTGTACTTAGCTCTTATTCAAGACCAATTCAAGACTTCCTCCTTAGTTGGTTGCAATGATGTTGAGCTCAAGCCTTCTCCTCTATTGCTCTTCAACTTCCAACTCTACCTCTCTTTTATACTCTCAATATATTTTGCTTTGAAACTTAGAATATACAATGAATATACAATGAATCTCTCTATGAATCAATGAATATCCCAACACTAATTCATGGCTTTTATAGGCATCATCTTTGTAAAAGCATACATCAATAATGCCACTTTTGCTAAACAAATGCTCCACTTCCATAGTTGGGTTGTTTGCATCATTTTTTCACATGATAATTGAGGAATAATAGAGTTTAGAAGCGACAAAATGAGGTGTAAAAGTTGCTCAAAGGTTGTCAAAAAGCAAAAGTCTCCATAATTTCCGCCAAAAGAAGAAAATTTTTAGGTGGAGGAAAAACACGTGTCGTCTTAAAAAGCACGGCGGCCGTGTTCGTCAAAATTGGCGAACACGATCGTCTTAGGAAGCACGGCCTGGCCGTGTTTTCTTTCACTTGGGAAATTTTGGCGGGGGTGTGTTTTTAAACACGGTTTGAGCGTGTTTTGATAGGCGTCATCTTTGAACACGGCCGTGCTTTCAAAGCACGGATGCAGGTGTGTTTTTACGCTTTTTTCCCTTTGAAGCATGGTCATGTTTTCAAACACACTAGGGCGTGTTTTGCACGAGATTAATCTTCTTGCCTTCTTTTTGACTTCATTTTTGTTCGTCTTTTCATACGAAATTTATGTGAATTTGTTTCAAGTCTTTACCTTTATCATTCAAAACAAGCGATGTGATTTTTCTTGAATTTATTGATTCATAAACTAAAAAATTAAAGAAATTATCGAAAAAGAGTTATAAAAATGTGAACAAAAATGCACTTATCACCCGGACCCCCCAGGCCCAGCCCAAGCGGAAACAACGCACATGTGTATTATGGGTCAAACTCATTAGCATGTAGGTCCTCCATCTTTTAAAAGCTTTGGTGCCCCAAGGGCACAAACTCATTACTCAACTTGGATTATGTAAGGTGAACACTTTTTGGCCTTGTAACTCATGTGGATGGAGCTCACTTCACCGCGTTGGCAAGCGAATCGGGTTGGGCCAACTCCATGTCGATATGTCGGGCCGAAAGGGAAAAATGGGTCGTTATTTTTGGAGAGATGAAATTACAAAGAAAAGGGATTAGTTAGCCGATGTTTGGTCGAATGGGTCGGACCAAATAGGCTCGATTTATTTCGGGCCTCTAAAGTGGAGCTCGGTCGGCTATATCACCATGTCGGTCAAGCTAGTCCATCAAATTGGGCTCATTTTGACAAATATACTCCACCCCATATTTTTCAATTTCCATAACAATTTTATGTTTTGAGTAGCCTACTTGGTGCATTAATTTCTCATTCACCGAAATTGATTATGAGAAATACAAAATACTAATATCATCTACTTATTTAGTAGATTTTCATTATCTATTTTCTTTTCATTTCTCATAAATGGAAACCACTAATTTAGTCAAATTTGAATCAAAACTCGTATTTCAAGAAACCAAATTACAACAAATTTCAATGTGTTGTTTATGCTCAGAATCAATGTGTAATTTTTACAGAAATGTATAGATTCTTATCATTTTGAATGTTGTGTTTTTTTTTTTTTTTTTTGGACAACTTCTAGAAATCGATATGACTTCGGCTCGAAGGGACATGTTGGAACATGGCCAAAACGCACCGTTCTACATTGATCAGACGCATTAGTTCAAAACAACCGTACACACCTTGTGATCGACCGGGATCGTGTACTTATCCGCACGATCGCATCGCGCACCATTGTCCATTCACACCTAAAGCTTGGACTAATTATGAAAAATATCAGAGATTATTGGAATTACAAATAAAAAAAAACCTTCAACTTTAATTGTCTTACGTTTAAGGAGTAACTGAAATATTGCTACAAAAGTTAAAGGGATTCTTGAAATAGTTTTTTACTTATGAAGGGGGAAATATAAAGCTAAATCAAACCCCTAGGAGTTTTTGTAATTTTCAAAAACCAGTGGATTTTAGTAATCTGCCCCAACCCTATATTTTTTTCTGAAATTATCCCTAACTTTACTACAGAGTGAGAGTACAGAAGCATCAAGCTGGCACGATCAAACAGCTCACCATCATCTGCACCTTATCCCAACCATTTGCGTTTAAGAAGTTCAACATTATTCTCAAAAATTCAAATCTTTTTTATTAATTACATACCAAAAGAAGAGATCAACATCTCAAGTAGAACTATCTGGTACTCCAATACAACAGTATACATAATAATAGTACTTCATACAGAAAACTTACAGGAGCATATATGGCCAAGGAACAGTGTCAAACAAATAAATTTATAATTTTGATCGGACCTTGTCGATAAGTTCTCTTCTGAGTATTTTCCCTGACACTGATTTCGGGACGCTATTTATGAATGTAACTCTCCTCAGTCTTTTGAAGGCGCGACCTGAAATGTAGAATAGGATGTATTATTAGCTTTCAATAAAATAGGGTGACCTATTAGCTCTCCAACAAAAAGGAGAACGAAGTTTGGGGTTTAGTCTAATTACCAAAAAAACTATCAATCAAAATTACATACCCTTTTGATATTTGTTTCAATTTTACAAGGTACACCCTCAAGATGAGAGTATTTGTTAACGACAAACCTCAAGGAGGTGTTTGCAGCTGCTAAAGGAGTTTCTCGTAATTTTGAAGATGACTTGATCTTTTTGTAATTAGGCAAAACCTCAAGGGTAACCTTTGTAATTTACCTAAAACATATATACAGCTAACCATGTCTGCTACTTGAAATCACGAAAAAGGCTTCAGTTTTTGTAAGGGAAAACAGTCTTTTTGGTCATGTAACTTGGACACTTGGAGATTTAGTCCTCTAAATAGTCACTTTCAATATCTTTTAAAAATTCGGATGTTTAGTCCGACTTTGACTAAAATTGTGTGATTTTAAAGGAATTGCTGACTAGCCTATGTGCCTAAGAATTTTATAAATTTTGGTGATTTTGTGTAAAAATTGTCATGTCAAATCACCAAAATTGACAAGTAAATTTTGGGAATTTCAATGCTTAGGTGGCAATTTTACAAATTTTTTGACACCTCAGCAGTCATAGTCAGCAATTTCGATTTAAAATTACATAAAGTCAACAATTTCCGATTGAGACAAAATAGGACCAAATGGCCAAACTTTTAGAAGATATTGGTCCAAAATTTAAAGGTGCTACTTAGAGGACCTAAAAAAATTATTTTCCCTATTTGTAATAATACCTGATCTGCGATAAACTTCTTGACATTATCTTCAGTCAGTGAGCTATTAGGGCGCGGACAACATAAGCAGCCAGGACTTCACCAGCTTCAGCATCAGGAAACCTAAACGAGAATATCAACAGCTTAAGTAATTATTTTAGTAAAACAAAAGATCTGTCACTGTGTTTGAGGTCTCTTGGGAAATAATAGTTGAAATTTGAGTAGGTGACTTACGGGATAACAACAGCATCTGAAATCTCAGGGTGAGACACAAGCAGCCCTTCAAGCTCCGCTGGAGCAACCTAGGAAGATCAGAAGTAAATTAAAACACTATCAATAATAACACGAAAATCAGTGTGCTTTCAACATTAACATTTAATAACTAAAGTATATGTATAATTTTGGGTTTCTGATTTCCTGTTCGGTCTAATATGTGTGACCTGATCACTAAAATATAATATGACGGTTCGTGAAGGGGCTCATTGGGTCTACCACTCAAACTGCGCTTTGCTGGGGCCCTCTGAAGATGCTAGGATTTGGCTAAAACCATAATCAAACTACTTGTACTAGGAAAATTTTCGGGTAAATGTAAAACAAATAAGTGAGCTAAGAAATTGAGAAGATCAATATGCGCTTAAAATGACAGGAATTCGAGAATAATAATAGGCTCGTTAGAAAGGTGAACTTAAAAAAAAATCCAAGTCAACCTAACAAAGCCTCATCATGTACTTGTTTGGAGTCCATAGATTGTATGTACCCATGCTAAAGAAAAATACACATCCAATAGATTCATTGTTTTGGTCAAGCCAAAGGAACAGGCCCATCAATTTTCATAAACTCATAATCGGATGAAGGAGAATGCAAAATCATGATGCAATCGAAATCCTTCCATGTAAGAATATGGAAAAATTAAACTTCATAACAATATTGGTTCTGATTATTAAGTTAATAATGACCTACACCATCGTATCTCCATACAGAACAATGTACACATTAGCAGATATGGATTTAGAAAGTGGCAGCTGCCATAATCAGCTGAAGGACTAAATCTGAAAGGACAGGGAGATTCATAGGAGCACCGGTTGACTAAAATATCAACCATTATCCATGTTCTTTGCTATGAACTAGTTACATGCTATAAACCATGACTTCAATGAATAAATCTTGTGGCCTTAAAATAACGTGCCTACCATCTCAATAGATTCTCACTTTTTATCCTCAACACAAACTACTTATTAATAAGCTCATCACTCAGTTCATACTCTTTCAATTCTTGCTTGATGCATCATCCATCTGAACATTAATAACTTATAACTCAACACATGGTCCTCATATAACACAGCAGGCATCTTTACAGTCTAAATCATTTCAGATACTCTAAAATCCCACAATCAACAGAACTACACGGGAGTACATAATGAATTTATATTCAGGGCCAATTTGGTAATCAAACTATTGGACATAAGATGAGATTCTTTAAAAAAGATAATAATCAACAATAAGGCTAACAAAGTCCTAGTAAATCAATAACAAAAAGGTTCCAAAAGCCCTATAACATGGATTAGAAACTGATCAAAGAGTACTATGCCCAGGCAGGATATCAAACGACGACATATATTTGTCATATATGCATTTCTTAATTGGTATAAATTCATGATGGAGGAAGCTATCTACGCATCATTGATAGAGGGTAATTACCTGAAAACCTTTGTACTTGATGAGCTCTTTAATACGGTCAACAACAAAAGCTGACCCTCACCATCAAAGTATCCCAGGTCTCCAGTATGCACCCATCCCTGTTTATCTATTGTAAGGCTGGTAGCCAGTTGATTGTTGAAATAACCTGAAGACGGAGGACAAGGACGATAAAATAAAGAATATACATGGATTCCACCTCCATGAATACAATAATACAGCACTGAAAATGCCCTCTTAAAAGAGTGAGGACACTACCACGACAACCTCGCAACCAAAAAGAAAAGAAAAGAAAAGAAAAAGAAAAAAAATGGAAAATGCACATCCGAGAAAACAAGAACTAACTGGTGTTAAAAATAAGTTGCAAAATGTGTGTAACTTGATCGGGCGCTTGAGTTACGTCGTCAATATTGAAAGAAAGCTCCACTGCATGTTTTTATATTCAGAGTTCAAACCATTCCATAACATAATTCTTTGGTCTTGAAAAAAGTTGAAGCACTTTACACTTCTCGTGGTTTTTGTAGGATGATGTTTAGATGCAAAAGAGCACTTCAATTTTATGCCAAAAAAATATCAATTTCAGAGATAGTTTCCTCCAGAAAAACTCAACAACCCATCTCATTAAAAAAGGAGCAAGCACTGATCAGCAATAAAAAATGGAATTCATATTCTACATGAGATAGTATTGCAACTTTGGCAATTTTACCACTTCACCTAATCGCTCATAATTGCCTCTTAAAAGAAAAGAAGGAACATATCAAAACATAAAGCCATTCTTCATATCATATATCAGAGAAAAAAATCACCAACAAGCCATTCTACTAAGGTATCCGCAAATTTTAGTCATACTTCACCAACAACAAAAATTAGCACTAATGCCATTTCAGATATTTTCACACCATCTACCAAAAGTTTGCAAACAAATGAAACATATACTATCTACATTTATAATTGGAGAATTACCATCTAATTTTTTCACGTATTAACTAATCATCTGCTAGATACAGAGGTGACAACATGACATCTTTTTTAGGGATAATTACAAAAACTACCCCTTGGGTTTGGGATAAATTGCCAAAAAAAAAAAAAAAAAAAAACAGAGTAGTTTCAAAATTACAAAAAAAAAAAAAAAAAAAAAAAAAAACTGAGGTTTGATTATGTTTCAAATGGAAGAGGGTAACTGTAATATTTTTACAAATATAAAGGGGTTGTTTGAAATGTTATTGCTTATGAAGGGGGCAAAGTGTAATACAAAATCAAACCTCACGGGAATTTTTGTAATTTCCAAAACCTCTAGGTTTTTGTTATTAGCTCAAATCCCGGGGTAGTTTTTGTAATCATCCCTTTTTTAGATGAAGTACTTTGAGGACACATGATCATTTATCAACAGTAAAACCGGACATAGTATACCTTGCATCATATTGGGCCCTCGTACCCATATTTCCCCCAACTGGCCAGGAGGAAGAGGCTTCAGTTTCTCAACACTAATAATCTGACTCTCCACTCCTGGAACAAGCATTCCAGTCGAACCAGAATGTCGAGTCCCCACAGTCGGATTCTCAATGGAGACAATTCCACAGGTCTCAGTCATTCCATAACCCTGAATTAGAGGATCTTCCCGGTCAGAACACAGTCCACCAAGTAGCACATAAAAGTTAAAAAGTGCATCAATCAAAAAGCCTCATGTCATCAATTCAAGCAGCCAATAAAATTGAAATTACAAACAAGTATTCTCTGCATTGAGTACTCACAACATAAATCGCACCTTGGATGCTCGCAACCGAATTTTACCGTTCAAACTTGACATACATATTGCAGCTTAAGATTATAATATCAATTATGTCTGATGCGCACTGACATTAATAATTCTCCCCAACCAAAAAGGTGTCATGTTTCAATAACTTAGTTGAGCTGCATAATGTCTCTACTCCTAGGGATATTTAGCTAGCATTGTATATCCAAACACTATAGTATAAGAAATTCTAACAAAAGTATATTTGACTTATGAATCATGTTTCACAAAAAAATTACCTGACAAACAACAGCCTGAGGGAAATTCTTAGCACATTCCTGCATCAATTCCTTCCAAGAGGGGCCGCCCCTGATCCAATCTGCCTCAAAGAGGATAAATTATACTTCTTGACCACAGGACTTTTAGCCAAGCCCAGTATAATTGGCGGCACAACCCACATATGTGAGACACCGTACTTCTCCACCGTCTTCAAAATCAATTCCAAATCGAATTTCGACATCGAAACAACAGCATTGCCACGCTGCAGCTGCGCATACATGATCACCGCCAGACCAAACACATGGAACATAGGCAAAACACACAGAAATGAATTGTGCATTTCCCCAGCAAAATCTTGATCAGCAGTGACCATCAAAGACGCAGAAATGAAATTCCTATGGGTAAGTATCACGCCCTTGCTAGTACCCGTGGTGCCCGATGAATACAACAACGCAGCAGTATCATCTTGCTTGATTTTATTAACATTACTGTCCAAATTCACAGACCCTTCGTTATTCACAAGCTCGGAAAATAAAGTGATCGAAGGAATTTTCCCAATGGACAAACCCGATTTCTTAGCGGCATTTAATAGAACAACTGGCAGGCCAAAATCTTTAACCTTTGGTAACAAATCTTCAACGGTAACGATAAACTTAGCCGTTGAATCCTTAAGCTGTTTAGATAACTCTGATACCGTATATATAGGGTTGACAGTGGTGGCGATGGCTCCTATGGCGATGACCCCAAAGAAACAGAGCGGGAACTGGATTGAGTTGGGAGCGAAAATGAGGACGACGTCGTTTTTCTTGATGCCCAGTTGGAGTAAGCCATGGGCGACCTTTGAAACCGTGGATTTGAACTGGGCGAACGTTAAGGTTTCACCAGTGTGTGAATCTACAAGGGCCCGCTTATCAGGAAAAGACGAAGCGTTTCTGAAGAGAAAAGAAACCATAGAAAGGTTGGGATCTTTGGGAAACAATGGCGGCCTCAGTGATCTGTATACGCCGTCACGGCCATAGCCCGATTTCTCCATGTTCGTCTGGTTTTCTTTTTTTCGAGTATTGTAAAGAATGCTTCTCGGATTGTGTGAAGTATGAGGATGGTGCAGTTGTGGATGATTAAGTACACGGATCAAAGTCAAGAATATAAACCACTAGGTCCGCGGCATAATTTGCAATTTGCATTCACCTCCTGAATATTTTATTTTGGCATTATATCTTGAGTTGAATTGTGGTAAATAATAGTAGTACATATCTTTTGTTAAATTAGTGACATATTATACGCAAAAACCTTACGTGAGACCGTAAGACCGTAATATTTTTAGTGTAAAAAGTGATATTTGTCTAAATACACTTAAATACATCGTCTCACATAAGACATGTTGTATATTATAAAGAATTAATATTTTTGGACAACAAAAGTACTATTTCTCATTAATTAATTAATTAATTTGACACTACAATTGATACAATATCAGGAAGCCAGTCGGAAAAAGCGAAAAAGCTCTAGTTTTTCAAAATAATGGAAGAGGGGCAAATAAAATCTAAACATAAAACAATAGACCATTAAACTTCATGTCAAGCTCAGTGAATAGTGATTCTCAGTTGTATGAGTTGTTGTTTTCAATTTCAATCCATAATAGACTTAGTTTAGAATGTAAATGTTCCAATAATCGATGAATATCTCTGGATGAAACTTGAAACACTATATTTACTCAAATCTGAATAGATCAAATAAAATAAAAAAGAAACATACCAACTCAACTCACACTCATATGGGGGAAACTGAGAAAAAGAGAGACAAAATCGGAGAATAATAGAGGAGAAAGTGAGAAACCAACATAAATAAAATAATTTCCCTAAAAAAATTATATGAAGATCAAAAGATATCATCTATGATTGGATGGACTTTTATTCCATCGAATTTTATTTTTAAGTGAATAGTGGTGAAAAGTTATTTTTGGAAAATTGTAAAAAAAAAACATTGGGAGTATGATTGGATGATAATTAATGTGACAATTGTTTTAGTAAAATAGTGATTAGAAGTGATTGATGATTTGGAAAATATGAAAGAGTGAATAGTGTATTTGTGATATGATTGTATAATAATGATAGTTGATAGTGGTGTTTTTTTAATAAAATAATAATTTGTTGTGATTGATAATTGAAAAAATGAGATAAGTGAATAGTATATTTTTGGAGAATTTTCACAAGCAAACATATGTTGGGCCCAAAATGTTTTTGGATGACTTCTTTGAGTTTTTTTTTTTTTTTTACAACCAACGACAACCCATATATTCATAATTTTACAAAAAAGATCCATAATTATTTGTATGATGTATAGTGTTTCTTGTATATTGACGCGTGGTTTGACTCTGATTGAGGCTTGAATTTGTAAAGTTTGTATAAACGCATATATATAAAAAAAAATAATAACAAATATTTAAAAATAATAATTTCCTATCAGCTTCGGTTGCGTGAAATGACGGATAATATCAATCTGCCATATTTTCAAACTCTTAAAAGAAATTCACTTTCAATCGTCATTTCCTAGCTACATATTATTCAATTAAAAATTTTCCAACTACCTAATTTTCTTTTTTAGGCGTCAACTCCTAAGATTTAATCATTTAAGTATTCCCTCAAAAAAAAAAAAATCATTTAAGTATAGTGATTGACCAAAATCTTAAAGAAGATGGTGCTAATTCACAAATTTAGTGGGCACTAACTCCACTAGATGATACTAATAATAATAATATTATTATTATTATAATAAATAAGTATAGTGTTTGACTCTCAGTTTTCTCCAAGTGCGTTCGAATCCATAATCAATAAAACAATACAGGTTTAAGTTCGAAAAACAAGTTAAGCTAAGAATGAGCAAACTAAATAAGTAATTAATTTTTTTGAACTATTTTTTCAATTTCAATTGCGATCAAAGAGCACGTCGCGATGTTTATTTGGTATTGGTTGCTCCCAAAAAGTCCTCTCTTCGCCGATCACATTAGGATGAAGTCCACCACGAAACCTTGCAGGGGGGGTCTGGAGGGCCTTTTATACTTTAGGCTGGATTAGGGAAAGTAAAGACTAGAGAGGAAAAAGAATGTGATAAAAAACAATGAGATTAGCTTAGAATAACCGCGGGGCCTTTTATACCTTAGCTTGGATTAGGGTTTTAAAATCCAGGGATTCCGTTACGATTTGGTGTCGAGTCATTATTAGATTAGGATCGAATCTCTTAAAAACCATAATTTTACGCATGTATGGCCATAGCTCCAAACCTGTCTCTAAACGCCTCGGCCCCAATGTATTGTCTGAAGCCCCCCACGTTTCCAAAGTATCTTGTGTCTTCTGCATCTCTTGGGCTCGGGTTGACCTCTTCCTCGGGACGTCGGGTTAGCCTACACTGGGTCAATAACAGACGGCTTAACCATGCAGAGCTTTAACCTAGCAGGTCGACCTAAAGACAATAGACCTTACATAGTCAGCCTCATAGTGACCCTACAACCACGTATTTGAGCCTTAACAGGTCGGCCCTATGATAAGCTTTCCACCTATTTATGGGCTCAATAGGTCGGCCCAAGACAATCCTTAACAATCTCAAACCGAAAGTCTTCATAGATCGGCCCAAGGTTTAATCTAATGAGATCGGTCAATATCATGCGCCTTGTTGGACCGGTCGGGGCGTAGGCTGGTCAGTCGGCCCAATATCACGAGCCTGTCGGTCGGCCCAAAACCATATTTTGCCCTTATCAGGTATCATACATCTGAAAATTTTTAATTGGCTAGTTGTAAATAGACCAGAGCTATGGATCGAAGGATTGTCCTAGGACATGAAAAAGGAGGCCAATTTTTATATTTTAATCCAATAATTTATTGCAAGCTTGGCATGTCTTTTTCAAACTAGGTGGACCAGATAGATATTTTGGCTCTTATAGGCCTTAAAAAAAAAACACAAACATTAATACCCGTTATTGTAGTGTGTATCTGTCACATCACTGATTTTAATAAAATTCTTCTTTTATAGTAATACTTTCTTCAATGGTTGTGTTATTAATATTCATTATTTGTGGGTTCAACCATCAATTTATTCATCTTTATTAATATTTTATATTAAATAATTATAATTTTAATCTTATATACAATTTTTTAAAATATTCTATAATTATTCTTTACTAAATATATTTATGTATTTCTTTTTAGGGAATACATTTATGTATTAATATTTACTAAATAAGTAGTTTACATTACAAAAAGCAAAAGTAGAAAACAAAACAAAATAAAAAAGTCAACAAGAAAGGCTGACGAGGAAAACACCCAAAAAAAAAAAAATAAACCTAAAAAAACCCGTTAAAACTGCAATCTCCTCAATCCGATTACCTATACTCATTGAAATATCTTTAGGTAAAAGTTACTGCACTTTGAACTTGCTTAAATGTATTAAGGCATGGACGAATGCAAAGGGGGCACATTCCCCATTGCCCATATTATTTTGTATTCCCTCATATTCAAAATAAATATCTTTCTAGAAAAATACGCATATTAATAAATGTATTAAACGACTCATATACCCTTAATCAATTATAAATGTTGTTTTGAAAGAAAATAAAATTTAGACATTATTGTTAATAAGTATAATGATAACTTGGGAATAATATTTTCTCATAGTCTTGAAAACATCAAAAGACCATTCTTTTTAAATAATATTTTATGTGTCAAAATGACATTTATTGTGAATAAGAGAGAGTATTATTTAATATTAAAAACTACTATTAATTAGTTTTAGGAAAAAGGAAAAACAGAGTGTGCCCCTTTAACATTTTTTTGATATAGTTTAATTTTGTTTATTTTATTTTTACACAGTTTATAATTGTGCTTATTTTGTGCTCCTTTTGTTAAAAAAATTATGGATTCGTGCTTGAAATTTAAAGGTGTCTCTTTCTGATATTTTTCTTGTTGAGAAAGAAGTTATAGGTGGGTTCTTGAATCCTGCATTTGTGTAGCCTAGCCAAAATTATGATAAATTCAAGGGCCGTTCCGAAAAACAATAAATAGAAAAACTACAACCTTCTTTTTCTCAATTTTTTTTTTCATTTGCTTCTTTTTCTTGTCGTTCATTACTAATAGGTGATTTTGATATGAAATCACCTCATCTACATTCTTTTTATTTGTTTTATTGTTTGTGATTTCGATGTCTTGGTGCGGCAATTTGGTTTGTCACCATTTTCATACGGTGTTTTTTTCTTGTATTATCGATTGAGACAGGCGAGGTTTGAATTAAAAAACTATTTTTATTGTAAAATCTCGAGAGAGACGAGTTTAAGTCGATCAAACATGGGAATGAATATCAATATCGGTGTTACTTTTGGTACGATGATATTTTGGGAAAGAGGATGTCTTATGTGAGACCGTCTCATGGATCGAAGTTCATGAGAGGATCCTAAACACATACAAAAATATGGATTATTTTCATGGGTATGAGTTTGAGTTGAAATTATATTTAAATATAGGATCCGTCTCTAGATTATATCGATAAATCGTCTCACACGAGTTTTTGTATTTGGGGAAATAAGATTTTTTCTTATTCTCAAAATACTTAAAGAATCAATATTTATTAAAATAATTTTATATAACAAAACAACCATGTGGTTTGATGGCTTCCTAGTTAGGTTCTTAAACCTTGGTCAAGAATTCTATTCCCCACCCCTACAATCCCCTTTAATATTAAAAAAAAATCATAACAAAACAACCTTGATAAACATCTTTCAATTTTAGTTTGCCATTAGAGTTTGTCATTGCCTTTGTTGAATTCAAAATGTCTCCCTGAGAATCGGTAGTGGTTTATTGATTAAAGACCTCAATAAAGTTTGATTTCAACCTAACTCTCAGGGTTTGATTCTCACCTAACTTCTTTCCCTACTCAAGAATTTATATTAAAAAAACAAATTCAAAATGTCTCCTGGCCTCATCTAATTTAGTATTTCGTTTTATATTCCATATTTTAAATACATATTAAGTATGTAAAATATTTTTTTAAATATATTAGTTCATATGAATCATATGCTTAATATACATCTGTAAACTTTTATATGAAATAATATATCCTTTTTTTTTTAACAAAAATAGAGTTATAGCTGAAAAGATTGTCTCATCAATTTTGTCATGGAAAAGCTTGGCTCTTGTAATGCCATCAATGGTCATTTTCCCTAATGAAATGAAGGGAGACATTTCAAAGTTGGAAAACAATGACACACATTTATGTTTGAAGACTCCCGAGTAAGTTTTGAATGAGTCGGTCAAACATGGATAACCAGATTTGTTGGACCATTACGCAAGCTTTTTTTAAAAAAAAAAAAATTCCAGAAAACGCAAGATTTAATCACATCATCCATCTTAAATTATTTATTTTAAAGAGATATGAGATGTCCATAAAGTAGAGCTGCCAAACCGACCGAGTCGATGCTGGTCCGTCGGGCCAAAATAAAATTGGGCTGGGGCGGCCAACAACCCATTGAGTTGTTATTTTTATCAGGGCCGTGTGGTATGCTTTTGCCATTTAGGCAATCGCCTCAGGCCCCCAATTTTTTCGGGGCCCCTAATTTTATTTATATAACACACATATATATAAAGAGCAATGTTAATTTTGTTTCCAACATTCGAAAATTGTGTGAATAAATAATGGGATTAAAAATTACAAAGTGATCTACAACTTGAAAATGGTAGAACCAATTAAGTGTCTAGAATATAAGAGATAATTAGTTTCTTTAATTACTTTATAAATTAAAAAAATATAACATTTAAAATCTTGTTTATTAGATAAATAAAGGCCTAAAAAGTAGGAATTAGTTGTTGTGTAATTAACGTGTAAATATTCAATAAGATTTTATATAAATCTAATAGTCTAATATTATATGATAAGCAATCTATACATCATCTCTACTATCTTTTTGGTAAGATCTCTACTATCTATTAAAAATATTACATAATAAAATCATACTCATTAGCCACCGAAAAGAAACGACACAAATTGGATTTTCTCCAAGTTTTATATTTTCATCTTTTTAATATATTAATTCAAATTTAAATTTTATTTGGTCATATTAAGAGTGTTAAAAGAAACTTTGAACACAAAAAGTAAGACTCTAATTGAGGTATTAAACTATATAAAATACTTGTGACAATTGTTTTTGCTGAAAGAAGCCTTTATTATTTAACCATATATATTTGTGATAGTTGTTTATATTTGAAAGCTTTTTCAAAGTTAAAATTATTAAAATGTTCTTTAAGATTAATGTGTCCCAATATAGATTAATGAATAATGTATATTTATTTATTAAAAATAGTATATTATAATATATTGAGTATAAAACTTTAATATGTAATTTTGCACTTAAAAAAGCAAAAAGAATTTTTCTTTTATATACTTTCCAATAATACGTTTC
Organism: Rehmannia glutinosa; assembly: GCA_016081115.2. Lineage (NCBI taxonomy): Eukaryota > Viridiplantae > Streptophyta > Magnoliopsida > Lamiales > Orobanchaceae > Rehmannia > Rehmannia glutinosa. Next base: position 9,226,976 of record CM071924.1, read on the forward strand.
TTATTTAGGTCTATTATATTAAGGACCTTGTCTCGGCCCCATATGCCTTGACACGGTCCGATTTTTATAACCAAGGTCCAATACAACCATGAGAACACAAATAAAAATGATCGGATCGGAAAGATCGGCATTTCGCCAAATAGGCCCATTTCTTTTTAAGCTTATAAAATTGCGACTCATTTCGACCTATCACCAAGCTCGTTTAAACTCTATTCTTGTCTTTCTTTGGGGAAAAAAAAACTCCATCCTTGTTGACTCTTTTCCACCATATTTGTTGATCCCTCCTCTCTCTCTCTCTCTCTCTAAATGAAGGGCAAGTCCGAAGAAAATATAACTAAAAGAAGTGTTTACACGGTAGACCACCCGACCAAAAAACGGGGCCTCGTTAAAATCTATCAAAGTAAAAACCACTTGTGAGAAAATTTCTTGATAGGAAAAAGAGTACTCCACTAGAAGTTCGATAACCACCATGCCCTGGCTACAAAGCCTAGAACCTAGCATGATACAAATGTGATAAATCTACCGCAACAACATCTTTGAGAAATTCCGGAGTTGAGTCCCACCATTGTTAGCTTCCGTAAGACATGTGTTTGTTCCTCTCACCACTATCAAAGCCCGTATTTGACCCCAAGCACAACATGCAATCGCTTGGGGCCCAACATGTTTAGGGGGCCCAAATTTTTTTTTTTGTTCTTTAGATATATGACAAATAAAAATAAAAATTAATTTTAAACACCCAAACCCTGTGAATGACAAGAACCTAATTAAAAAAAGCAATTTTTACTTTAAAAAAACAGAAACCCTTGATTATTTTGTTAGTTGTATATTGTTAGTTGTTTCGGTTTATTACTATTTTTAATTAGTCGTATTGTTCCGATAAAGTAATTATTCAACCCTTGATTTAGTTTAAGAAAAAAAAATTATCACATTGAAGGCCCATTTTTAGAATCTCGCTTTAGGGTCCTAAAAGTGAATCACAAGTCGGCCTTGACCACTATTCACCCACTCCCTGATGGCCAAATCGTTTCTTTATCCATACTCTCCTACCTGTCCCTCCCTTACTTCCCCATTTTAATCTTCTCCTAGAAGTAGAAGAAAAGTCATGGCTGAAAAAGAAAAATAATTAAGAGAGAAAATAGAAAAGAAAAGAAAATGAGAATAAAAATATAAATAATAATAAATATACTGTTTTTTAATATATAAATATACTTTATTATTCTTATGTAGAAAAATTTTGGAAACACCTTCTTCCTTTTAATATTTCGATATACAACACTATAAAATATTGTTTTTCATATTGTTAGAATAGTTGTTACTTATTTTCAAAAAAAAAAAAAAAAAGAATAGTTGTTACTTTACCATATTTTTGTGTGCGGACTAATTTTTTAGAATCATACAAAATTTTCCATCGTTTTGTTGCTCCCCCTTTTATGTATATACTAGAAAAACACTCGTGTGTTACACATGATTTATCTAAAAGATAAAATTTTAGTATCTCAAATTTATTTGTGATAGTTAGAAGAGACCTAAAATACGATTATAAAAAAATAAATTTGAAAGCTACATACATATTATATAAATATATTGAATATCTTTTGTAAAAACTCGTATATAAAATACGATTTGCCGATTAAATTGATTGAATTAAACTTGTCGGATATACATACATATTATATTAATATATTAAATATCTTTTTCAAAGCTCGTATATAAAATATATGGTTTGGCGATTAAATATTCATTGGATTAAATATTTGATTGGATTAAATATTGAGTGGATTAAACTTGCGGACATACATACATACATTATATATAATTGGATTAAAAATTACTTTTGCCGATTAATTTGCATGCGGTCAAAATTAATTCAATTTTTTGGTTGTCTTTTATGGTCTTTTAGGAAAGAAAATTAACTCATAATTAGAAGCCAAAAAAATCAATTTATCCAAATTAAAAGTAAATCAATTTATCCATATATACGAAAAATCAATTGAGTCAATAGTTATATGCGGAAAATTAATTAATACGTTATACGGAAATCAATTGAGTCAATTGTTATATATGACAATACAAAAATTTAATTAATACATCGATATTTGATTTGATTAAATTTTGAAAAAATCAATTGAGTAAATAGTTATATACGGAAAATTAATTAATATGTTATAAGGGAAATCAATTGAGTCAATAGTTATATACGGAAATACAGAAATTTAATTAATAAGTTGATGATAAATTGATAGTAAATAAATTTAAAATTGGAAGAATAAGGTGGTGATATGGTTTGCGGCGTGGCTAAATATGAAGATGACACATGAATTTGGAAGACTAAAGGTGTTGACAACACTAAATTTACGGTGATAACATGTGGCGGTTTATTTTGTTTTAGTATATAGGGTTGATTTAGTATTTCTATTCCTTTTAAGTTTCAAATTACCAAATGAATCCTTTTTTTTTTTTTTTTTTGGGGGTGGGTGGGTGGGTGGGGAATAATTACCAAAGGAACCTTGATGAACATTTGATAAATTACTCAAGAGGACAGGAAAGTATAACCTGGTTTCAAGTTGTTTTGATTTCATTTAGCCTTGTCATTTAGTTATTTTTAAGATTGTTTAGGCCCTTTTTTTTTTTGTTGTTCCGAGACTTGATTGTTGATAAAAGGCCTTATACTTTTAGCTCACTGTTCTAAAAAGTCCCCCGCTAGCCTCGATTAGTCCCCGCTAGACGCTTAGCCCCTTTGTCCGCCTACGTTATTTTTCCAATCAGCCCCGCCTAACCCCGCCAGGAGCTCCTCCTGGCGCTAGGTCCCGATCTGTCCGACTAGCGCCTAGCGATTTTTAAATCACTTTTTAGCTTAAAAAGTATATTTTCTAAAAAAGAAAAAAAGTGTAATTAACCTGTTATAAAAGTCCACCAAGGGAAGCAATTAAGTAGATAAGCCCATTCACCTTGGGCCGCGTTACAGTTTAGTTGCCGGACCAATATGAAGCATATTTCTAACTTCTATGTAGGTGTAGGTGTAGCCGTTGGGTTTGGATGATTGGATGATTTTATAATAAAAAACCATTCTGATATTTGAAAATTTTGTAGGTTAAAAAAAATTATTTTGTTTTTTGCTTAAAAATCTTAACGGTTGGATGGCAGGTTATTATTTTTAATTATATTAATCAAATTTCATTAAATTTGTAATAATCAACTCAAATATATCTAAGTTATTAATTAAAACAATATTTTCTTTTGCAAATTCAATAATGCAATTTGGTACTATTAAACAAAAACAATAAATATCATGGTTTACCCCTGAATGAAATAGGAGCACATGGCCGGGCTTTGAATGAGAAGACGAAAAACTCCTCCAACCTTTTTGACAGTAGGTGTCATAATTCGAGATGGTTGAATTTTTTTAGTACATGTACTAGGAAGAAGAGAGAGAATAGTGAAATCGAACCTCAAACCTCTCGATCTAAGACCATCTCCAATGGATAGTACCAAATTTGATGTGGTTTTTTCACAAAAACACCAATTTTGGTGTATTTTAGTTAAAATCATTTCCCACCCACTACACTAAATTTTACACCAAATGAATATTTTATTCTTTTTTCATTTTATACTAAACAAATTTATTTATTTATATAATTATTTCAATATTTGTATTTAACTATTATTAAGTTAACTACTAGCTTTCAATGTTAAGTTTAAATATTTGTTTTCAATATTAAGTCGTATTTTAAAATTTCATGCAAGTAATGTTAGTTTAAAGTTTAGTGTTCACTGTTCAGTATTAGTGTTTTATTAATTTTGAATTTGGAGGAAGAGAAGAAGTGTTTTAAAGTTTAAAATATTTAGTTATAATTTGTTAATTATACCTTATTGCAAATATTAGTTATTTGTTTACTATTATAATTAACTATTACAAATATTATTCAAAGAAAGAAGAACTAAACTAAATTTTTAAATAAGTAAGTTAAATTATAAGTGAATGATACATGTAATATAAAGGATACATAAAATAAAAATTTGTAGTAGAACTATTCATTTCACCAAATTTAGTGTTATGTGTAGGATTTGGATTTGGTGCTCCATTGGGGATTGTCTAAGCATGAGAGTCTTAATCACTTGACAATCAAATTCTCTAAAGCTAGTCTCTCATCCGGACCGTCTAACGGATCTAGATCCGTTAGGCGGGTCAAACTATCCTATCCATTTCGGTACACGGATCACCTGGAAAAAAAAAAAAAACACGCCTGCCGTTCGGACATTCTCGCGATTTGGAGCCCTAATCCCAGCCCTCCTTCCTCCTTCGACACAACCACGCGCGAGCCACATCCCCCTGAAAACACACCACACGACGCGCGAAAAACAACACGAAGGGGACGTAAAAAATACCACATCACGGGCGCACCAACCGGTGACGGACTTACAATATGTGATATTTCCTTAGCCATCTCCGCAAATTGACACCACCACCTCGTCGACCATCACCTCCGTTGCATAACCATCAATCTATTTGTTCGCGTCAAGCCTAATACGTATTAGTTTGTGTCTACATTGCGCCTACTTAGTAGTTAAATCTACATTGGGCAAAAAGCAAGAAGGTGAGACAATGGAGGCGGAGATAGAGTCAAAGCCGAGGTGGCGGGCCGAGAAAATCTCAGCCCAACCTAACCCGCCTTTGGCTGCGGGTTGGCGGGTCGACCAAAAATTAAAAATAAAAAAATAAAAAATATTTTTTATTTATATTATTAATTTTAATGAATTAAATATACTAATGGATAACAAATACATATTTTATAAAAATATTATATACACTTTTATAAGAGATAAAAATATAAAATATCAATTTATTATTTTTTTGTCTATTTTATCTTATTTTTCTTTTTATTTTTTTCATTTTTATTTCTCGGTGGGCTACCCCACCGCCTACTCCCGCAAGTTTTCAACCGCGGCCCGCGGCAAGCTAGCCGTTAGGCCCGCCCCTTTAGCGGGCTACTAAATACTTAACCCACCCCTACCTTAAAGGCGGGGCGCGGGGCGACGGCCCCGGGCTAGCCCGTTTTGACTTGACTCTAGCTGGAGACAACTTGAAGAATGACAGAGGTGAATGTCGTGTATTTTTAATTTGATTGTTTTAAAAAGTATTACACATCGCATTCGAATGTATTAGTTGTATTAGAAAAATGTATTAGACGTATTAGACTTTACAGCTGGGTTGAAAGCCCCTGTTTTATAATTAAAAAGCTTAAATTTGTGTATTAGTATTAGACATTGCATTTCAATGTATTAACTGTATTAGAAAAATGTATCGACTTTTTACCTTCGTGTAAGTCTCTGTTTTATAATTAAAAAGCTTAAATTTGGTCATAAGTATTACACATTGCATTCTAATGTATTACATGTATCAAATAAATGTATCAGACTTTACACCTTCGTGTAAGTCTCCTGTTTTATAATTAAATGGCTTAAATTTGGTCATAAGTATTACACATTGCATTCTAATGTATTACATGTATCAAATAAATGTATCAGACTTTACAGTTCGTGTAAAGTCTCCGTTTTATTATTATATGGCTTAAATTTGTGGATAAGAAATAAATCGTGTTATTTCTTAGTTGTTCCTAACTTATATTACTTTTAGGTGTAATAACACTAACGATTCCGGTGATGATCATGAAAAAGGGAATAATGACACGATCGGGGGGGACAACATTATTCCAACAGAGGTCGGCCTGAAGGTAAAAAGTCCGATATAACAACTAATATATTGCAATGTAACAACTAATACATTTTACGTGTAACAACTAATACATTGCGTGTAACAACTAATACATTCCTTCCCTAATGATTATTTTCTTCTATTAAATATAATGAGAAGACTTGGTGGTTGTCTTATTGGTATGAAGAGGAATAGTGTTGAAGAAATATATATATCAGACGCAATCATGCTCGGCACTTGGATTTAGTATTCGTAAAACAACTACGAGATGCAATGATGTTGGTGTTGTGATGGAAAAATATTTTGTATGTTCCTGCGAGGGATCTACAAGATCCAAAAACACCATTGAGAAAAAAAGAGAAAAATTTATAATACACGAACAGGGTGTAGGGCATCATTGATGACAAAATTGAACAAATGATGGTGTTTATGAAATTGTTGACCATAGTATGTTGCACAACCACGAACTCACTAGAAAAGAGTGGAGTCATTTGCATCGTTCTGAAAGGGTGATTACCACTGAAAAGGCTAATGCTATTGGGGAGATGATTTCTTCTGGAATGAGAGCCACTGAATCTTTCCGATACATGGCGCAAGATGCAGGGGGTGAAGAATGCATTGGTCATACAATGAAGGACCACTTGAATTTTGTGAATCGTTTCAAAATGAATGCAATTGAGGTGAGCGACGACAAACGCTGATTGACATGTTGTACCAACAAGATGTCAAGATCAAGACTTCTTTTTCGAGTTAAATTAGATGATATGGGAAGATCAGGTAACATTTTTTGGAGGGACTCAATGATAAAGGAGGATTACAAGATATACGGTGATGTTGTTGTATTTGATATGACATATCGAACAAATCGGTATAATTTTATTTGTGCCCCTTTTTGTGGGATTAATAATCATGGAAGAATGTGATGTTTGGTTGTGCCTTCATAGCGGATGAAAAATCAATCATTCGATTGACTTTTTGAAGTTTTTAAAAAATCAATGGAAGGTCAATGCCGTATATCAATCTTCACAGATCAAGATCTAGCAATTGGAAATTCAATTCAAAAGGTAAAAAATACGATAATTTGCACTTGAGCTTAATGTGTAATACTTTTCTTTGTTAATGGTAATACATTACAATGTCGTGTGTAATACTTTTCAATGTCGGTGTAATCAATCGAACTGGTGCTCGTCTTAAAAACTACACCGCACTTTAGTTTATATTCAAAAATACACTTTTCTCGTTTATATGTAATACTTTCTTTCTTAATACTATTACATTCAGTTGTTATATATAATACTTTTAATCTTTTTTTTTTTTTGTGAAGGTTTTCCTAGAACGCGGCATAGGTTGTGCTTATGGCGCCTACCAAAATGCGTAAGCCGGTTCGGGAGGTTGAAAGCGACAAATGCTTCAATGACGATTTACAAGTGTTTATCGGGGTGAACAAATGAAGCAGTAATTCCAGGATCGTTGGGATAAAATGATTGCAAGAAATGGGTTAGAAAGCCAACCATGGTTTAAGAGGTTATTCGATTTAAGAGATAAGTGGTGTACAACATTTAACAAAGACTTTTTCTCGGCCGAATATTGTCGTCATAGCGAAGTGAAAGTACAAACTATGCCATCGATTTAATGCGAAGAAAACAACCGGTTTGATCGACTTTTATGGGATTTTCAAGGAAACAATTAAATGATGGAGCAAAGCAATGAACCAAAGGATAAATTTCAATGTTCAAGGCGGCTCCTACATCCGTATTGCCATTGATTGGACTATTGAAGCATGCCCCGAGGTATACACATCGACACTTTTTAAAGATTTTGAAGATGAATTTTTGAAGTCAATTTCACTTCTTGTACAATGTTACATTTTGAGAGCGACATTATGTTTTATCTTCAGATCGAATGATGATGGAGTTGGTTTACATACGCTGTGACATTTTGTACCGCAACTTAAATTGATAAGTTGCTCTTGCAAGAGATTTGAGGAATATGGTTCATGTGTTGTCATTCGCTATGCGGGTCCTTCATGTGAATTCGGTGATGAAATACAAAATTGTTATATCAAAATAAGGTAGACAAAGTTTGCAAAAAGGACTTATGGGATAGATTAGATAGAGGAATTGGACTGAGTAACATGCCTAAGGATTGCATCCTCTTGGCGTCATGAAATGGCGCAAGTATTATAACGGTATTGAAATGCCAAGAAAATGGAAAGCGTTAATCCTGAAGATGGTTATAACCGGATTCTATGGCAATTGATGAATTGATGGCTTTACAATGAATTCTACAAAATTTAAAAACCGAGATTTCTAGTTCTTCTACTAGTATCCTAGATCCTACTCGCTCAGGTTACAAAGTAAGTAAAAACAAAGAGCAAAGGGCATTTTGAAAAAAACAAGAAAAAGAAGAAATCTTGACACATCAAACACAAACACATCAAGGGAGTTCGGTCCAAAACTCCTAATCCTAGATCGTTTTAGAATATATCAAGAGAGTGTTTTAGAATGGTTGATTATTTGTACTCTAATCTCTGCAATACATTGTAACTTATCTCAACGATACATTTGTCATTTGTGTGTGATACTTTTTAACATATCTCGCTTTAATTGTTCAGAATTATTTGTTATTGAACACGTAATCTCTCGGTAATACATTGTAACTTATTTGTTGATACATTTCTTATTTGTGTGATACTTTTAACTTATCTCTTGTTTATTGTTCGGGGATTATTTGTTATTAAACATTGTAATACTTGATCGGGGGACTAATATTTTTCAATGTGATCACGATACATTTCTTATTTGTGTGTGATACTTTTTAACTTATCTCTTGTTTATTGTTAACATTATTTGTTATTAAACATTGTAATAATTGATCGTGGACTAATACATTGTAACGTATTCCGATACATTTCTTATTTGTGTGTGAGACTTTTTAACTTATCTCTTGTTTATTGTTCAGAATTATTTGTTATTGAACACTGTGAATACTTTGATCGGGGGACTAATAAGTTGTAACGCATCCGCCGATACATTTCTTATTTGTGTGTGATACGTTTTAACTTATCTCTTCTTTATTGTTCGGGAATTATTTGTTATGAACATCGTAACACTTTGATCGGGGACTAATACATTGTAACGATTCTGCTAATACATTTGTTATTTGTGTGTGATACTTTTTAACATATCTCATGTTTATCAGATCGGGATTGTTTACTCATTTGATGTAATGCATTGTAAAACACATACTCCGAACCTATAATATCGGCAATCGCTTGTAAAAATGTACCTAAAGCAGTTAAGTCCGCATAAAAACATTATTCGCTTATGTTAATACTTTTATGTTTCACATCTAATACTTTTCTTTTCAACAACTAATACATTTAAACGAATTTATTTTTCAAGACAAAACACATGAAAAACCATACATATATTTTCAAGTTTCAATACTAATTCCTTAGTTGTACTTCTAATAATCCCTGTACTACCAACCATCTTTTCATACATTTACAAAACTACTAAAAAAGACTAATACTTTTTACATTACATGATAATACATTTACACATAACTACTAATACTTGCCTAAAATATTCAAATTGTTTTTGTAACATTCAAACAATCCACTGTAACACAATCCCTCGTATTCAACCATTCTCTTACATCACAAACACCCAAACATTCTTGTAACCTCGTACATCATAAAAACATTATGTTAAAAATATCACAAGTTAAACTAATAAAATTAATTCTAGGTTAAATAAAATCTTACTTGTTTACTTCATCTCTCTCACAAAATCAAGAACATCTTTCTCAAGTTGAACTCGTTTCTCATTCAACGGGTTCAACAGTCTTAGAACAGAAAGATACCCTTAAAGCACGTCGCACATCAAGGCCAAAAAAAAAACATAAAAAAGAAAGACATGAAAAAAATTCATACGGAAGCGGATGAATATAAGCAATATTTGTTTCCGTAAAGGGAACATTCACACCAAGTTTCAAATCGCTTTGAGTAGACTTGGCCAATAAAATTTTCCATGTGGTGCATTAACAATACACTACAGTCCACGTTGTTCGCGAGGGCTTGCCGCTGAAGGAACATTTTCCCGGGGAAACGCTCAACCTCCCGGGGGGCTTGCGGATGTCTTAGTTCTTTCACGTTAAGAAAAATTATTTTTGGATCAAGTGAAAAAAAAAACCATAATAATATTAACTAATTGTGTAACAACTAATACTTTAAAATATACTAGCTAATACATTGTAGTGTAAAAACTAATACATTTCAATGTAACAACTAATACTTACCAACAAATCTCCAAGTTTCTTGTACTTTTCGATAGCAGCCTTGTGGTGGACCAAATTATCCAGATATCGACCTTCCCATCAACAAAATTAATGACAACAACCACAAAATGGGCTTTGTAGCAAATGGGAAGAAAATCTACATTTTCAACAAAAATAATAATATTTAGCTAATACATTTAAGTTTAACAACTAATACCTTATAGTATAACAACTAATACTTTCGTATAATATAGATGCTAATACATTAGAAATAAAAATAATTTCTTACCAAGTCAAACCCGCCAAATCCATCACACCTCGCTTCTCATCCAAAGTGATCCAACAATCTCTCAAACTTTCTCCCAAACCCGCGGGGGATTTCTTCAACCATGTTTCCTATGTATAATCATGGAAAATAAAACACAATGTTAAACATGTCATTACTTAATGTAGAGCATGACAATACATCAAATAGAACAACATTGTTTGCTTATTGAACGTTTGGACATAGAAATAAAAGCATTTTTTCCTCTTTGCATCCAAAGTTCTTCTATTGAGGAGCAATGCCCATGTATCAATTATGTTGATGTGGATCAGACTTTCACCGCTCAACGACGCGATATCGCCAAATGGTGACACGTAAGAAAAACCCACCATGTGCAAAAATTAGTTCATCTCTGAAAAAAATAACTTATATCGCTTAATAATGAAAAATATTATTCCAATAACATAATCGAATCGGGTAGTTGAAAACATTATTTACTCTTTCTTTGCTTTATGATTGAAGAAACAATAATCACCACATCTTTTGCTTTTTGACAACACAACACCAAGAAAATTCTTTCACGTGATTTTTCATAAACGAACACCTGAAGCTTTCTTCTCACTGGATGGGCCACCGCTCATTTTCCACAAAAACAAATGGTAAAGTATTAGTATGACAACTAATACATTATACAGGTGGCAACTAATACATTACAAGGCACCACCTAATACCTAACAGAGTAAAACTAAAAACAGCTTCAATGCAACAACTAATACATTATAAGATAACATCTAATACATTACAAAGGCACCAACTAATACCTAACAGAGTAAAACTAAACTAATACCTAATAGAATAACAACTAATACATTATAGTGTAAAATATTAGTATGACAACTAATACATTATAGGTAACAACTAATACATTAAAGTGCACCAACTAATACCTAACAGAGTAAAAACTAATACAGCTCAATGCAACAACTAATACTTAATAGAATAACAACTCGATACTACCAATGTGAGTAAAAACTAATACAAGATAAAGTGCAACAACTAATACCTAATAGAATTACAAATAATACATTATAGTGTAAACCCTAATACATTACAAAAAGATAACTACTAATACCGATTCAATGTACCACAACTAAATCCTTCTCATTCTTCCTCCCGATCATCCTTCTCAAGATATGCAACACAATCATCAACGGCATCTTGATTCACATGAATTTCTTCCTTTTATCCTCCAAATCTTCCTTGTCATCCCTCATCATCCTCCCCCTGCTCCTTCACATCCTCAAATTTCTTCCTTATCATGTTCCTTCTCATCCTCTCTACATCTTCCTTTCCTCGGGTATTACATCGTCACGCAGAAGAGGACATCTTTATTCACCCTGTGTATAACACCCTCTTCGGGGTCGAATCTCAAAGTGTGGCATGGAAGTGTCAATGAATCTCTTCATTTTTCAAATTTGCCGACAACTCAACATATTCATGCACCAGACTTCTGAAAAACGTTGAGCCTTATTAACCACCAGTAAATATGCAACTGA
>CM071924.1:9238890-9352364 GCA_016081115.2 Rehmannia glutinosa
AAAATAATCCATAAGATTTAGCATTTTGCCCGCTTTACCACGTATACAAGAGGACAATAACCGAAATAATCCCGTGCTCAAGGGTCATGGCCAATAACGAATATTTTGGCCAAACGCCCAAACAGTCTTAACCTCTTCCATAGAAACACCCAACATATCATCATTCCAAATCGCACAAGCAAAATAATCCCAACCACCTTATCGCACATGTTAAAGCCGATAAATGTCATTAGGAGTCAATCTAAAATGACGACTTTACAAAACGAATTCAAAGCAAGAGACTTCCTTTGAACATCATATTCAACCCACATATCGCATAAAAATGTAGAATCACATCATCATCATATAAAACATAAGTGGTGCTCCCACAAGTACATCCACCTCGCTTCTTCAAAATATCCTCTAATAGTAGGATACTCATTTGAAAATGAATTAAATTGACAATTTTTCGTGATTTAGCTATCGATTTCGCACTCCATGTTCAAATTTTCATAGTACCACCGCATATTTGTTGATAAAATCTAAAACATTATTAGAGCGAGGAGTTTGAAGTATAAGAGATTTCTTACTTTTTGCCCAACGACAATTTTTGAATGAAATCGTCCCTGGAGTTCTGAATTTGAGGATTGGAGAGTGTCGGGTTTTGAATATCATTACGTTTGGAAAGCTACATTCCTTTGGGTAGCTCGAATATCCCGTTGTTCGCCTTCCTCTTTGCCGATTTCTCGTTAACCCTCTCCGCCATTTCTTCGCTTGAAGTGGGATTTTGACCGTGGAATTTCTTGAGGTGCCATATTTGTAAGATTCTTGCAAAATGAAGTGAATTAACAACAAGAATCACAAATTTTGATGAAGAAATGAAGATTTTATGAAAAGGGGAAAAAATCGTCACGAACGAGGGTTTGGAATTTTGTGTTCGCTTGAAAAATGAAGACAGATTACGCTTTAAGCCAAAAATTGCTCGGGCGACGGCCGAGGTAGGTGCGACGGCCGACGAGTGCGACTGCGGGCCGGGCCCGCCGACTGGCCCCAAAGGCAATTTTCCAAACTCCAATTTTCCAAAATTCGATTTTTCACCCCCAAAAGTTTTAAAATTTGCAAAAAGATAATTATGGACTAAATCCAACAAATATGAGTTTCGAGAAAACATATATACTAGAAAAACAAGATTTTACGAGAGTGTCCTTTTGAGAAAAATCACAATTAAAATGGTACTAAAGGGGATGAGATGAAATAGTTTTGAAAGATAAGTGCATAAACAATACACGAACAAAATATCGAGTTCTAAGAATAATACGAGTGAACATACCTCGATGGTTTAAGAATTTCTTAGAAGAAGTAATGCATTTATAGCCAATGAATAGAGATATATAACCTACACAATTCTTTTAAACAAATTTTGCACAAGATGTAATAAAGCACAAGCAGAAAGCTGCAATAAGAGATATCACAATAAAATGCTTATACTAGAGAAATCCATAAGAGTTTAAAAATAATATGTAAGGTCTCATTTTCAAAGGATTTTAAAACACAAATATATATAGAAGACTTTAATTTTGAAATTATAAGAACTCATTTTGCAATTTAGACATAAATAAAAACATGCATACTAAATTAAAATACGTATGTAAGCATGTAGATACGGTTTACCAATTACGCCATTTCCATGGGTCAGGTCGCTCCCATTGTTGATGATATCTTCTCATTTGAAAATCATCTTGTTGATGATGGCTTCTACGATTGTTCCATCTCCAAGAGTTGTATCCTTCCCTTTGTTGATAATATTTCCTTCTTGGAAATTCATTTTGGTGATGTTCTTCTTTGATCAAATAAGATGATCATTTGATGTCTTCTTTGGCGGTATGAATTTTCTTAGATTATTATTTCACGGAGTACCTAATATAACATTGTTTTGTGGTACCCTCAAGTGTTCGGTCCTTCGGGGATTACCAGACTTTTAGGTCTCCAAAATAATTGTGAGCTATTTCTAGCCCGACAAGTATTTACCGTATGACCCTTTTTACCGCAATAGAAGCAAGTAATAGTTTTTGGAGCATAATGACTAACATGCATAGGGACTTGATTTCTTTTCACATAATTAACAACACTAGCTTATGATCAAGTCCTTTATCACAATTATGAATATCAATAATATTGGTCATTTTATCTTACACTAAGTTGGATTTTGATAAATCCTTTTTCATGCAATTAATATCCTCAACAAGAGTATTGTTTTCTTTTTCAAAGTTTCTAACCTTATCAATTGTGGTGGTGGAGCACATGATAGTGATTCATATGAAGTAAATAAACTATCCTTATCATTTTTCAAAACATCAATTCCTTTTTCAAATTTTGTACTTAACAAGTAAACTTTGGAATTCATTTTGAAGGTCATCAAAATCATTTTGCAAATCACTATAATCATTTTGTATAACAATATCATAGAAGTAGAGGTTTAAGACATACCTCTTTTTCTTCTTCGATGCCCATAAAACATTGTTCAACTACTTCATAGTTGGATGTAGTAAAAGCTTGTTCCTTAGATTTGACCTTGTATCCCTTTAGAGAAGTAGATGCTTTTGAGTTGCTCCTATCATTTTCATATACTTCATTAACGGCTTCCAATTTTGCCATACTTCATGAGCCGATCATATTCCTACAATAAGATTAAATTCCAAGTTGATAAGTGAACAATATAAGATATCGAGAGCTTTACCATTTAAGGAGATGATTTTCTTTTCTTCATCATTGAGATCTTTGAGAGCTTTGGAGGTGTATGATGTGTCTTTTATCTGAACGGGTTCTCCATTGATGATGATGTTCCAAATATCGAACCCGCAATCTTGTAAATAAAAGATTCCATTCTTTCTTTCCAAAATATATAATTTATGGAATCAAATAAGGTGGCTGGGGTGGAGGCGCTGTAAGGGGTAGACTTCATTCGTAGCCAATGATTGTCTCCTCTTTACTCGCGATGTGGAACGAGCTTGCCAAAGAGTTTGGCTTTTTGATACCACTTGTAAGTCCAAGCGCCACGATAATCTGAGGGTGAATAGATTATGTCCATCTTTTCGATTTTACCCTCTTTTTCAAACAAAACAAGCCAAGACAATATAGAATGTGGAATGTAAACAACACACGCCGATTTATAGAGGTTCAACCCATCTAGGGCCTAATCCTCTACCACCCCAAAGATATCCGGATGGATTTCAAAAAGAAAAGAATTTTATTAATTACCAAAATTAATACAACTTCAACTTACAACACCTCAAGAGCACCACACCGTACTTCAACACCACCTTGAGATTAACACAATCTCCCTTTGAAGATTACCACAATCTTCCTTCAACTACACCTTTGAAGATCACCACAATCTTCAATCTTGAAGAATACCAAATTCTTCAACACCTCAAGAGCACCACACTCTTGAAACACCTATCACCTAGATCACCCAAGCGTATTCTTTCCACAAGAATACTCACAAGGATGTCTTCAGGTTGAATGATGACCAAAATCAAGATTACAACTCAATAATAAATAATACACCTGAGTGCAAGTGTAATCAAGAAATGAAAGCTTATACCTCAAGATGTGAAAGTGATAAGTTAGGCAAATTACAAAGAAATAATGACAATGAAGAGCTAAAGACTTTGTCAAATGTATCTTATTGTGTTGTATCTCAATTTATTGTTTTGGTTGCCGCAAAACTTCCTCTATTTATGTGGATGATTGATCAAGCATAGTCTCCTCTCTGGGGATTGAAAATCTACAGAAAAATACAATTAAAATCAAGAATATAGTCAATGAAAATCAATCCCACAATTTAAGGAAAGTTTGTCTCATTGGCCGTCAAACGGCTCGAAATTTGTTGTCAAATGAGGAACGGCCGCACAAAATAGAGTTTGAATTGAACATAACACAAATTAACACTTAACGGCCGACGTAGTGTTCGAACGGCCGCCCCTTCTTTAGCTTCTGGCCGCACTCAATGCATTTTAAGAAAACGAAGTTTTGTTTCAAAACCATGCTCCCTGTGCACCGGGCGACCGGTTGACCTCGAGACATTAAATGTTGTCCAATTTTTTGTCGAAAATAAACCTCAAGAAATACTCCAAAAATTTAGAAAAACATTTTAAACCGATCGGGAGTATTTAGACAACATTTAGAAACTTTGTTTTGAAGTAGAAGCTTATAAACATAAAATCATTAAAAGTGTTGTCCAATTTTATCTAAAATAAAATTTGAAGAAATACTTTGAATAAATAGTAAAACATTTTAAATCGTTTAGGAGTATTTGGACAACAATTAAAAACATTGTTTTGGTGTAAAGATAAAATCATCAAAATTAAGATAAAAACATATATCAAACAGGTAAATCGAATAAATGCGGATTAAATGCACTTGCTTTGTATCTCGTGGCCATAATCTTTGACATCTCAGAATAACCCAATTTTATTAATTTAAAATATTCTAAAATATTTTTTAAAAAACATAATTTTTTAAATTAAAGTTATCCCAATAATGATCAAAAAAGTTGATTGAGAAATTTTAATCCTTAATGAAAAAAATATAATAATAATAATAACAATAATAATAGTGGTAATAGTAATAATAGTAATAATAATAATAATAATAATAATAATAATAATAATAATAATAATAATAATAATAATAATAATACATCTTCCAAATTAAAATATCCAACAATTGTTCCAAGCATAAACTGAAAAATTAAAGACATAAATATAAAATTTAGTCCGGTCATAATTATTTAAAATATAGCATGATTTATTCCATCATCCACAACATCATATCTTCACCATTCCTCAACCTCGAAAGTCGTGATAATAATAGGGGAGCTTCATCTCGCCAAGAGGGATATATCCGCAATATTTAATATAACATGAAAAACATTTACATAATTACAACAAGAAATTCATTCATATCCTCTTTTTCCTCCTCGATCGACCAGTTCATGCATATAGCATTGCGGGTTCACCCAAGATACGTTTGATCCCTGGACCCTTTTCATAGCCCCTAGCTTATATGAATTTATTTCCTCTTGCATATATTGCAATCAATGAAGTATAATCATGAAACATTAAATAAAGACAAATAATATAGAAATCTCTACCTTAATAATCACAGATATTCGATGTAGAAAATGAACAAGAAAAGTCCTAATCCTCGACCCCTTCGCTTTTCTATATTAAATAAAATTATAATTAATATGTGATTTTAACAAATCAAACTAATTAATGAAAGAATTTGTGAAAAATATTGAAAGAAGCTTGCTTAATTTTGAATACATATAGATATATATATGAAACTTGAATGATAATTAGAGAGAAAATATAATTACCTTAATAATATGCAAATTTGGGTGTAAATTAGTATGAATTTTTCTAACCTATTTATATTAAATAATCATACCCCTAAACCTAACTTTAACCCCTAAAAAGAAACTAACCCTAATTTGTCCCCAAAAAGTTATACAACTCCTATAATTAATTAATGGTTATTACATTCTACTCTTTAAATATAATTTCGTCCTCGAAATTCGATATCTTACCCGAATTGAAAAACTTGGATACTTGATACGAATCTCCTCTTCACGCTCCCAAGTAGCTTCATTTCCGCTACGACGCTCCATTGTACTTTGATCAAAGCAATATCTTTATTTCTCAAATGGTGAATCTTGCGTTCCAAAACAAATTTCCGGTGCTTTCTCATAAGTTAAATCATTGTTGATTGTCATATCCTTAAAATTCACGATGTGACTTGATCGTGAACGATTTCTTAGCATAGAGACGTGAAAACATTGTGCACACTTGATGACTCGGTGGTAATGCTAGCCGATAAGCTAAATCTCCAACTCGTAAAGATTTCAAATGGTCCGATATATCTCGGTTTCAACTTTCCTTTTTCGCCAAATCGAATAACACCTCGATAGAGCTACTTTCAGAATACTTTTTCTCCTTCATCAAATTGTATATGTTTTCTCCGCCTATCAAAGATACGACTTTTGTCTATCTTGAGCCATCTTGATTCGATCTTGTATCATAGCTATCTTATCAACGGTTTGCCGAATTAATTCAGGCCCCAAAATGTTTCTTTCACCAACTTCGTTCCAATATAATGGTGATCTACACTTTCTTCCGTACAACGCCTCGTATGGAGCCATCCCAATAGTCACTTGATAATCGTTGTTATAAGTGAATTCTACCAAAGGTAATAATGTTTCCCAATTACTTCCTAAGTCGAGCACACATGCTCTCAAAGATATCTCGCTAATATTTGTATAAATTCTTTCAGATCGCCCATCCTGCTTTGGGATGATAAGTCCTACTAAAGTTTAGCTTTGTTCCCAAGGCACTTTGTAGACTTTTCCAAAACTTAGAAGTAAAACGCGTATCTCCTCGTCTCAAACAATCGACACAGAACTCCATGAAGTCTCACTATCTCCTCAATATAAATTTGTGCATATCGCTCCATATCGAACGTCATCTTAATTGGTAGAAATGGGTCGACTTTGTTAACCTGGGTCTACTACAACTCAAACAAAATTTGTTTCCTCGATCGATGGTGGAAGCCCTACCACAAAATCCATAGTTATGTGCTCCCATTTCCATTCGAATGTCAAGTTGTTTGAGCAAACCTAATGGTCTTTGATGTTCGGCTTTAACTTGTCACGACAAGTCAAACATTTTTCCACAAAAGTTCCAATATCTCTTTTCATACTTCACTACCAAAATACTTCTCTTAAATCTCGATACATTTTTGTACCTCCAGTGGTGAGTCAGTGTGCTGCACAATGAGCTTCTTCGAGAATTTCTTTTCTAAGCCTTTCTTCTTTAGAACACATAATCTCCCTTCATAAGTCAAAGTACCATCATTTGTTATAACAAATCCTTTTACATTCCCTCCACAAGCTTTTTCTTTCATTTTGCTCAAAAATTTATCTCGAGGTTGAGCTTCTTTTTATCGTCTCTCTCGTCGTAGAGTTACACCACCAAAGATGCTAGACTATCTCTCGTGCTTTTGGTGGTACCACTACTTCAATTCTCATCCTCGGTGAATTCTCTCACAAGATGTTCTTGTTCGTGATATCAAACTTGACATTTCTCCTTTTGTTTTACGACTTAATGCATCGGCTACAACATTAGCTTTACCCTGATGATAGTTGATAGTGCAATCATAGTCATTCACCAATTCCAACCACCTTCTTTGCCTCATGTTTAGCTCTTTTGAGTAAACAGATATTTTAAGCTTTTGTGGTCGGTGAAGATTTCACATTTCCTTCATATAGGTAATGGCGCCGATCTTTAATGCATGCACTACACTAAAGAAATAACCCCTAGGTCATAGTAGGATAATTTAACTCATGTGGCTTTAATTGTCTTGAGGCGTAGGCAACTACTTTACCATGTCGCATTATGATAAGGGTCTTTTTATGCATGTTTTATGTGTATATTTGAGTAGTATTCGAGTTATTTTATTGTTAGTTTTATAAATTTTTGATTGTACATAGTTCATATTACTCCGAGGTGCTTTTATTGATGTAGATTGACCATTCGGCTAATTTTGGTGAATTTCGGACCACGGATTCATGTCAAAACATACCGGGAGTTTAAGAATGCAAAAACGCTGAAATTCCAAGCCAAACGCTGTCATTTTCGGGCCTTTTTGGTCCAACACGGGCGGGGGTGTCGGGCAACACGGTCGTGTTCACGGAGCTAAAAACTCGATTTTTTTCGCACAAAAATGTTTTCTCCGACACGGCCAAAGCCAGTGTTCCTAACACGGCCAGAAACCGAGACACGGCCGGCCGTGGTGGGAGCACGCCATGCTTCCCGAGACCTCGTGTGATAAAACAAAGACGGCCCGGCTGCTCGGGCGACACGGCGTGTCCGGACCTCTTTTGCAACTTTTCTTTGCGGAATTTGGGGAAAACTCACCAACCAACCCATTTTGGCCACTTTTGTACACTTTTAACACCCTATTTTGTCAAAACATGTCTCCATGTCCCCTCCTCATCACTTGAATACAAGAATTCACCAACCAACAAAGAAAATGGAGGCAATTGTTTAACAAAAGAGAGTACTATCAATGTATTGATTGCTATAAAAGCCAAGGTTGAAGTTGGGAGAGGTATTCATTAGATACTCAGAAATATTCATTGTATTCATTTCATTAAGTAGAATTGGGATCAAGGGGTCTTGAGGAGAAAGCTGGGGCAATATCGAGGAGAAGAAGCGCTGAGCAACATCATCAATCAAGAAAGAAGTCAATCGAGATTTTGAGAAAGATAAGTACACCATGTTTACAATACTTAAATCTTCTTGTGTAATTTATTCTTTGGTCAAAATCATGTGTAGCTAAACTCCTAATGTTTGAATGTAATGAACTCTAGAATGGATTTGTGATTAAGGTGTGTATGTTTTTAATAAAATCTTCATATTTTGTGTGATTCACTTATATTATGCTTCGCTTCATTCGAATTGATATATGCGCAATATTGATTTGAAGTTTATTTTTCATCCGAAATCGAGAGATTCATGGTGAAATAGAACCTATATAAGTGAAAAGAGTTGCATGCAATCCTAGATATAGACGACATAAATCTTCCGGATTAGTGGTCAAACCTAATATGGGAATTCACAAATCGTTATAATGTCTTGGGGTTTTAACTAGAAAGAGATTTCGCTTAATCAACTTTGATTAGAAGTTTTTCGCCTTGAGAAAGGGTTTAACTTAAATTGGGAATTTCTACTATCCCACAAGACATGAGATTTTATTAAAAGAGGTTGGTTTTTGCTTGGGTTTATGGTTGAATCTTTTAACTTGTCAAATCACAAAAACATTCTAGAGGGATTTACATTCAAACACACTTCTATCTCTTGATTTCTTATTCTACAAATTTTACTTCATTTTTACACTTCGATAAATTAGATTCTTTATCAAACAAAAACTCAAGATTGTTAGATTAAATAACAAAAAGTCGGTAATTATTAGTACTTATAATCCTCGTGGAATGACACTTTCAGACTAATAATCTATACTATAAAACGATATGTGCACTTGCCTACGGTTTTAAAGGTAGCTTTTGAGCCATCAAGTTTTTGGCGCCGCTGTCGGGGATTGTAATATTAAGAACGCCTTATTTTTGTTAATTTAATCATTTTTTTATTTTTACATTATCTTTCTTTTTATCTATATTTGTAAGTCTTGTATTATACTTATCATCTTTATTTATCGCAGCATGCCTGCCTACTCGTCGCCGAGGCGAAGTGCGAAATCGCCGAGAGAATAACACTGGAGGAAAGCATTAATACTGATACGAGGAGGATATACACGAAATCAAAGATTTTGCCATGGCGGATGAACAAAGAACTATGTACGATTACGCCAAGCCATCCATGGATGGCACGACGTCAAGCATTGTAAGCCCGGCCGTTGCCGCCAACAATTTTGAAATTAAACCCAACGTTATTCAAATGGTGCAACAAATTGTCCAATTTGACTGGCCTACCGGATGAAGATCCCAATAATCACATCGCGAATTTTCTTGAAATTTGCGACACTTTCAAAATCAACAGGTCTCCGATGATGCCATCCGCCACGCTTATTCCCATTCTCTCTCCGGGACGAGCAAAACAAAATGGTTAAATACTTTGCCAAAAGGAACGATTACAACATGGAATATTATGGCGTAAAAATTCCTTTTGAAGTATTTCCCACCGCAAAGACCGCAAGATTAAGGAACGAAATCTCTTCATTCACTCAAGCGCACGATGAAACTTTTATACGATACTGGGAGAGATTTAAGGAATTATTGCGAAAGTGCCCACACCATGGCCTACCTATTTGGATGCAAGTCCAAACATTTTATAATGGGCTACTTTCCGCAACAAGACAAATGATCGATGCAATGGCGGGGAACTCTTAATAACAAAACGCCTAAGCCGCCAGGATTTGATCGGTGGAATGGCCATGAACGGCTACCAATGGCAATCCATACGAGGTAAAACTAACAGTCGGGCTTGGTGTGTATAATGCAGATCAAGTGAGTTACGCCGCCGCACAACAAAGCGTTAAACCCAAAAGATCAATGATTTGGCGATTCCTAAACCACCACCGCACGTTTTATCTTGTGAAACTTGCGGGGGATTGCATAATCATCAGGATTGCCCACACACAATACCTCACGCTGAACAGGCTAATTACGTTGGGAATCAAGGCAGAAATTACCCAAGTAATCCTTACAGCAACACATACAATCCTGGGTGGCGACAACATCCTAATTTCGGTTGGGGAAACCAAGGCCAAGTACGACCTAATCCCAATCCTGATCTACACACGTCTCCCGGATTTCAGCCAAATCAAGGTAAGCCTAACTTGGAAGATCTTATAACAAAGTTTGTGCAATCAACAGATACCCGATTCCGTGCGGTGGAAACATGCTTGAGAAATCAAGAGGCATCTATCCATAATCTGGAAAACCAAATAGGCGATTGCGAAGATGATTTCCGAAGGCCACAAGGTAGTTTGCCGTAATATCGAGCCAAACCTGGAGCACGTAAAGGCAATCACCATCATTTTTCCACATGAGCATGATTATGCCAATGCCGCCATGCGTAAATACGTGGAGGATGACATGCCCAAAGAAAATCTCATGAAAAGGAGGTTGCGTATCACAAGCCCAAGATCCCTTACGAGTCTAACCGAAGAAGATGAAGGGATGACAAATTTGGTAAGTACTTGATTCTTTCAAACAATTACATGCCAATATTCCATTTGTCGACCCTCCTTCAAAGCATGTTAGGGATCTTAATGACATCATTCCTAGTGAAAATAAGCTCAACAAATTATCAAATGTGCAATTGAATGATAAATGTCCTTCCAATGAACTACCACAAAAATTTAATGATCCAGAAGTTTTATTATCCCTTGCACAATTGATGGTTTACCTTGTGATAGGGCACTAGCCAACTTGGGAGCTAGATCAATGTGATGTCTTATGAAACATTTAAGCATGCGAGATTAGGTGAACTTAAACCTATTAGGATGGACATTCAATTAGCCGATAAATCGATTAAACATCCTAGAGGTATTATTCATGATGTGTTAGTCAAGATTGATAAATTCGTGTTTCCAAATGATTTCGTTATTCTTGACATGCATGATAATATAGAAGTTCCCTTAATTCTAGGACGTCCATTTTGGCTACCGCAAAATCTCTCATTGATGTGCATGATGGAAAACTTATTTTGAGAGTAGGAGGAACAAGTTATCTTTAAAATTCCCTTGAAAAATCATATAGATGATACTTGTTTTCCTATAAACTTGATTGGGAAAAATGATCTTTTGCTTGATACACCATCTAATAAACCCTTGAAAACATGTGATGTTCAAAGGTGTGTGAAGTGCTCACGAAAAGTTCATATTTAAAGATGTCGTGCGTAAAAATGGGACCGTCAAGGTAAATTGTTCGAGATTTGACTTAGGTGGCGATGCTAAGGATTTTCATAAGTTCAAGACTCCGCCCGATTAAATCTTCACATTTAGGTGACATAGTCCACCTATACGACGTTAAAGAAGCGCTAACCGGAGGCAACCCGATGTTTGTGTGCAATTGTTTTCATTCATTTTTATTTTTTTATTTTATTTTCTTTCAAAATAATCACAAGTCCTGTAGAGTCATTTTCAAATAAAAAAAAAAAAACTTTTGAACATCTTCTTGGTTGTCCTAATTGGGAATATTTGAGATTTCACGATTCGAGTTGTGTGTTGCTTAACTTTGATTAGGTATGAAGATGCCGTTGAAGGTCCCGCACAAAACAACCCAATGATCGCTCAACACCGATTCCACTATTGTAGTAAGGTCGTATTTTTCTTTTTCTACTTCTTTTATATCATTCTAGTTTCTTTGTTTCTTTTTTTTTTTTTTTTTTTTGAGTGTGTTTGTGTGTGTTTGTCCATTTCTTTCTTTCACATTGAGGACAATGTGAATCATAAAGTTGGAGGTGGGTACAATAACATTTTCTAATGCTTGTGTGTTTATTTTCAAAAGATGTGATTTTTTTTTAATAAATTAAATGTTTGCTAGTCAATAACTTGGCCCAATCGTGCACCTATATTAACTTGTTAATTTGTGTTTTCAGTGTGAAGCAATTGATTGTCTAGGATAGATTGACG
Source organism: Rehmannia glutinosa (assembly GCA_016081115.2). Taxonomy (NCBI): domain Eukaryota; kingdom Viridiplantae; phylum Streptophyta; class Magnoliopsida; order Lamiales; family Orobanchaceae; genus Rehmannia; species Rehmannia glutinosa. Next base: position 9,251,089 of record CM071924.1, read on the forward strand.
TGGATGCGGGCTAAATTTTGACGAGATTTCCAACACCATAAATACTAGATGTGTTAAGGCATATACGACAATACTTAGTCTATGAACTTCCGAGAACTCATGATTTAGTAGTGGTTAACTAGTTGTTAAACCAAGCTTGTGAATAAAAAAAAGAGAAAAAAAATAAAAAAAAAAAACGAAGAAAAAAAAAACGGACCAATCCAGGTTATACTCCTCTATTTGTTGTTGCTTAGTAACTAGGAGCATTCATGAGCCCCATGTTTGTCTTTTACGTAAAACGGCGACACGAATATGAGTATGGGAAACCACCCTAGAGTGTTTGAACAGAAATTCAAAATATAAACCTAAGTGGGCATGTCTCGAAAGGTCCCAAAAAAAAAAAAAAAAAAAAAAAAAAAAAAAAAAAAAAAAGGAGAATGAATACTCATTGACTTCTCATTCCAATAAAGTTCAAGAAGCTTGGTTATATGACTAGTAAGCTAACTACAATGATCTATCAATTCTTGTATTTTCATGGCGTTATTGAATTGAAGTTGTTCATAACTATCTTATTTGTGGAGTGATGATTTCAAGTCCTGAATAATGCCCCGATATTACGCCTTTCTTGACAATCGATCGTTTTACAAAACTATGTTTTTACTTAATGGTTAATTCGGGTTGAGAAGGCCAAGAACTTGACTACTTATGTTCAATATGTTGAAAAAAAAATTCATCTTTGTATGTTGTGATTTATCAATCCTCTTTTTGATATAATGTTTTGCTTGAGGACAATCAAAGTTCAAAGTTGGAGGTGGTTTGATAAGGGTCTTTTTATGCTTGTTTTATGTGTATATTTGAGTAGTATTCGAGTTATTTTATTGTTAGTTTTATAAATTTTTGATTGTACATAGTTCATATTACTCCGAGGTGCTTTTATTGATGTAGATTGACCATTCGGGCTAATTTTGGTGAATTTCGGACCATGGATTCATGTCAAAACATACCGGGAGTTTAAGAATGCAAAAAACGCTCGAAATTCCAAGCCAAACGCGTCATTTCGGGCCTTTTGGTCCAACACGGGCAGGGGGTGTCGGGCAACACGGCCGTGTTCACGGAGCTAAAAACTCGATTTTTTTCACAAAATAAACCTCCGACACGGCCAGGCCGTGTTCCCAACACGTGCCAGAAACCGAGACACGCCGGCCGCCGTGTTGGGAGCACGCCATGCTTCCCGAGACCTGTGATGAAAAAACAAGACGGCCAGCCGTTACGGGGCGACACGCGTGTCCGGACCTCTTTTTGCAACTTTTCTTTGCGGAATTTGGGGAAAACTCACCAACCAACCCATTTTGGCCACTTTTGTACACTTTTAACACCCTATTTTGTTTGAAACATGTCTCCATGTCCCCTCCTCATCACTTGAATACAAGAATTCACCAACCAACAAAGAAAATGGAGGCAATTGTTTAACAAAAGAGAGTACTATCAATGTATTGATTGCCTATAAAAGCCGGGCGGTTGAAGTTGGGAGAGGTATTCATTAGATACTCGAAATATTCATTGTATTCATTTCATTAAGTAGAATTGGGATCAAGGGTCTTGGAGGAGAAAGCTTGGGGCAATATTGGAGAAGAGGCTTGAGCAACATCATCAATCAAGAAAAAGAAGTCAATTGAGATTTTGAGAAAGATAAGTACACCATGTTTACAATACTTAAATCTTCTTGTGTAATTTATTCTTTGGTCAAAATCATGTGTAGCTAAACTCCTAATGTTTGAATGTAATGAACTCTAGAATGGATTTGTGATTAAGGTGTGTATGTTTTTAATAAAATCTTCATATTTTGTGTGATTCACTTATATTATGCTTCGTTCATTCGAATTGATATATGCGCAATATTGATTTGAAGTTTATTTTTCATCCGGAAATCGAGATTCATGGTGAAATAGAACCTATATAAGTGAAAAGAGTTGCATGCAATCCTAGATATAGACGACATAAATCTTCCGGATTAGGGTCAAACCTAATACGGGAATTCACAAATCGTTATAATGTTGTCTTGGGGTTTTAACTAGAAAGAGATTTCGCTTAATCAACTTTGATTAGAAGTTTTTCGCCTTGAGAAAGGGTTTAACTTAAATTGGGAATTTCTACGGTCCACAAGACATGAGATTTTATTAAAAGAGGTTGGTTTTTGCTTAAGGGTTTATGGTTGAATCTTTTAACTTGTCAAATCACAAAAACATTCTAGAGGATTTACATTCAAACACACTTCTATCTTTTGATTTCTTATTCTACAAATTTTACTTCATTTTTACACTTCGATAAATTAGATTCTTTATCAAACAAAAACTCAAGATTGTTAGATTAAATAACAAAAAGTCGGTAATTATTAGTACTTATAATCCTCGTGGGAATGACACTCAGACTAATAATCTATACTATAAAACGATAGGTGCACTTGCCTACGGTTTTAAAGGTAGCTTTTGAGCCATCACATTAGCAGACGCATCCCAAACCTTGTTTTGATGCATCATTATAGATAACAAAATCTTTAGTGAGGTCAGGAATTGTTAATATTGATGCAGAAGTTAGCCTTCGCTTCAGAAGTTAGCATTCGCTTCAACTCCTGAAAGCTTTCTTCGCATTTCTCATTTCATTGAAATTTCTCCCCTTTTCTTGTCAGTCGAGTCATAGGCGCAACTATTTTTGAGAATCCTTCAATAAATCTCCGATAATAGCCTGCAAAACCTAGAAAATTGCGAACTTCATTCACATTCGTAGGTGCACTCCATTCGTTGATCGCTTCAACTTTAACCGGGTCCACTTCAATTCCTTGAGCAGTGATTACATGTCCAAGAAACACCACTCGATCTAGCCAAAACTTGCATTTCTTGAATTTCGCATATAATTTTTCCTTGTGAAGTGTTTCTAGCACTATTCTTAAGTGCTCAGTGTGTTGCTCTCTATTCTTTGAATATACAAGTATATCATCTATAAAGACTATGACGAATTGGTCTAGATACAGATGAAACACTCTATTCATCAAGTCCATGAATATTGTTGGTGCATTACTTAACCCAAATGGCATTACTATAAACTCGTAATGTCCATATCGAGTTCTAAATGTCGTTTTGGAATATCACTCTTTTAATTTTTAATCGATGATATCCTGGATCTCAAGTCAATCTTAGAGAAAGTGCAAAGACTCTCAATTGATCGAACAAGTCTCCAATCCTCGGTGAATGGATACTTGTTCTTCACGCGTGAGTCGATTAAGTTCTCTATAATCGATACACATTCTAAGTGACCCGTCTTTTTCTTTACAAACAGAATCGGTGCTCCCACGGTGATAAACTAGGTCTAATAAATCTCAAATCCAAAAGTTCTTGTATTTGCGCCTTTAACTCTTGTAACTCCTTTGGCGCCATCCTATAGGGTGCCGCCTTAGATATAGTCTTTGCCCCTGTACCAATTCTATTCCAAATTCAACTCCGGCGATCTGGAGGAATTCCCGATGTCTTTTGAAATACATCTAAAAATTCTTGCACAATTGGTACGTCATTAGGTGTCACTTCAATTTGTCGAGGTATCTACTAAATTCACTAGATATCCTTGACAATTTTTCTTTTTTCAACATCTTTCTTGGCTTCATTGCCGATATTACTCGTGGGTAATCGTTGTTTAGACTTATTCCCATAGAATTTTATCTCATCTTTTCCCCGGCGCTTTGAATATTATCTCTTTCTCGTGACACTTAATGTCTGCCTGATATCTACTAAGCCAATTCATACCTAAGATTACATCAAAATCCTTTATCTTAATTATGTATAGATCAACTTTAAGATATTTTCCCCCTATATTCACTTCAACATCCTTATTTACTGAGTCAGTTGTTATTGAATCTCCAGATGGAAAGCCAACCTCAAGGGGTTCACTTACTCTAGCACTCTTATGTCCTAATATAGCATGAAATTTGGCAGATAAAAACGAATATGTGGCACCAGTGTCGAAAAGTACAAGAGCGGGTATTCCGAGATGGTTAGCATAACCGACATTGTACTCGGGTTACTCGACTTCCTTCTTCCCGAGTCATAGCATACATTTGAGCTCTACATCCGGATGTTTGTTCTCTTCTTTCCCGCTCATCTTTTAAAAGAGGACAATTAGAGACTTCATGTCCTGGCTTCTTACACTTGAAGCATTTTCCTTGTCCTAAACATTCTCCAAAATGATTCTTCTTGCATTTTGGGCAAGTTAGTCTGTCTCGCTTTGCGTAGTTGGACGTGCATTTCCACGCCTTTATCTCTGTTTATTTTGATTTTCATTTTTATTATGTCTTACCCCGTCCCATTTTCTTTTCTCGTAAAAACGACCAACTTTTGCTCCTCTTCGTCCCAAAGAAAACTTGCTTCCACCTCATGAGCCCTTCTCACCATCACCGAATATTCCAAATCTCCTCGAAAGCGATAGTATTCACGATAGTTGTGCTCAAGTCCCCTTCGAACCTCGGAGCCTATTTCAAATCGGTATCCACTAGGTGTGGAGCAAACCGACTTAGTTGATTGAACTCGTCTCTCATACTGTGATGATCATGTTTCTTTGTTTAAAGTTAAGGAATTATGTCTCCTTGTCTCGATATGATTGTGGGAAAATATTTTCCATTACAATCATTTGAACTCATCCCATGTTAAAGCATTTCGCTTTTCCTGGTCCTTAGTCCTCCAATACCCTTCCCACCAATGATGATCGGCGTCTTGATGAAGTTGGAAAGTAGCACATACGACTCTCTCTGTTCGTCTCAGGCATCCAATAAGTCGAAAAATCCTCTCTAGTGATCGAAACCATTCTTCTACTGCTGTCGAGCCATCACGTCCATTGAATGTGGGTGGACGATAGTGGCGAAATTGATCCACAACTCGTGCGTTGTTGTTGTTGTTGTCCCCGTTGTTCGCACACCTCTGGGAAACTCAGCAATTATATCTCCAGCAGTAGCAGTTGTTTGATATCTTGTGTTAGTGGAGTTCTCACAATTGATTTGATTTCCACGACGGGGAGCCATATTCCTAAGGTCATACATAATGTATTATTATTATTATTATTATTATTTATCCCAAGTTATTAATGGATTTTGCATGAAATATCTAACTTAAAATCTAAATATCATAATATAATGGTCAAATAAATTGGGATCAATTAAAGGACAACTAAGCTTTATATATAATAAGGATTTATTTATCAATTATTGCAATACATAGACTCATCTATCTCTACTGATCCATGTCTTCATCTTCCTCCGGATCTTCTTCCGGATCTTCGTCTAGATCTTCTTCTGGATTTTCTTCCAGGTTTCCTTCTGGTTCCTCATCTTCTACCATAGCCTCATTGTTCAAAAACTCAATCCATTTACGGTATAACTTGACAGTAAATATCCCGTAGTTGATTTTGGGTCGGTCATCATGCCTGTTATACTCCAATAATAAGGCATAAAGCTTTTTAGTCTTAACGTTCCAAAAAGAGGGTAAGCTATCAATCACTCTACGGGAGGCAGCGCGTTCGTTTGGAGCCCCGATGACATTCCTCACATTGTACCACAACTGGTGAATTTTAACTATATATTCTCCAATATTATCCCCCTCCTCAATTTGATAGTTGAGATAATGATTGGGTCGGTTAATTGGATGGTTCGGACCCCAGTTATTATTATTATTATTATTCTTTCTTGCAGTGTGGCGAGCACGAGTTCCTGCCATCTATATTTATGTGCATTTGCAACTATAAGTCTATTTTTTACATTTTTTTAAAGGAATACAAGATTTCTATTCATCTAACATATAAACTGGTATTATATTTCTAAAGCAGAATTTAATAACATGGAATCATAATAAAATACATCATGACATAACTAAGCTTATTGTATAATTTCACTCGCATTAATAATTCTTTTACCTTGAGGATACCGACAAGATATGACGGAGGTGGATGTTATTACACCATTTTATCTTATACAAAGTTTGATTTTTATTTTTATTTTTTTAAAAACTATATATTTTAATTTTAATTTTTTTTTAACAAGTCTACGAAACGTGACTGCTTCCGATACCACTTGTAACAACCCAATTTTATTAATTTAAAATATTCTAAAAATATTTTTTTTAAAAAAACATAATTTTATAAATTAAAGTGATCACAATAATGATCAAAAAGGTTGATTGAGAAATTTTAATTCTTAATGAAAAAAAATATAATAGTAATAGTGGTAATAGTAATAATAATAATAATAATAATAATAATAATAATAATAATAATAATAATACATCTTCCAAATTAAAATATCCAACAATTGTTCCAAGCATAAACTAAAAATTAAAGACATAAATCTAAAATTTAGTCCGATCATAATTATTTAAAATATAGCATGATTTATTCCACCATCCACAACATCATATCTTCAGCCGGATTCCTCAACCTAAAAGTCATGATAATAATAGGGGTGAACTTCATCTCGCTCAAGGGATATATATGTCAATATTTAATATAACATGAAAAACATTTACATAATTACAAATAAGAAATTCATTCATTTCCTCTTTTTCCTCACGACTAACTGATTCAGCATATAGCATTGCGGGTTCACCCCAAGATACGTTTGATCCCTTTACCTTTTCATAGCCCCTAGCTTATATGAATTTATTTCCTCTTGGCATATATATTGCAATCAATGAAGTATAATCATGAAACATTAAATAAAGACAAATAATATAGAAATCCTTACCTTAATAATTGCAGATATTCGATGTAGAAAATGAATAGTAAAAGTCATAATCCTCGACCCCTTCGTTTTCTATATTAAATAAAATTATAATTAATATGTGATTTTAACAAATCAAACTAATTAATGAAAGAATTTGTGAAAAATATTGAAAGTAGCTTGTGAATTTTGAATATATATATATATATATATATATATATATAGGGATAGGATCCTGGTGAGACCACCCTCCTCCTGGTTAGTCCATAAGACCAAATCTAAACCATCCAAATAGTAAATCAATGGCCAAGATACGTTACAATCTATACAAGTTTTCGAAAGTAACTATACAATAGAAAGGGTAAAATTGGAATCCATAAAATCATACATGGTAACCTCCTCCTATATTATAGGGACGTGATCTGTTATTAATCACGCCCCCATAAATTACGCCATTCACCATAAACAATCAAATATACGTCTCCTTCTCAACGCCACCATTGCATCACCATTATCAAAACCTCTCAGAATCACCATTATCACTCAAAAATCGGCCTCCAATTGATCCACGAAAAATTAAACGCGACGGATATCGACAATTTGCAATGAGTTATCATCCATTTGAATGGAAAGAGTTATACAATGGCTTTCAAAATTGATACTTCTTTCCGCCATATTTGTGAACAATCGTTTTATTGATACTTAGTTCATGGACTTGTATACTTAGTCATGTTTTATTGTATATTTAGTTCAATGGATTTGTATACTTGGTTCAATGGAATCGTATTTTTAGTTATATAAGTAGTTTAGTAAGTACTTTAGTGAATTTTGTATACTTAGTTACGTGGATTTGTATACTTAGTTCAATTGAATTGTATACTTAGTTATATAAGTAATTCAAAGTGGAATTGTGTATTTAGTTCGATGTAATTGTATACTTAGTTAAATGTTTTACGTATACTTAGTAATATTTTAATGTATAGTTAGTTCAATGTAATTGTATACTTAGTTAAATGTTTCGTATACTCAAGAATATTTTCATGTACAGTAGTTTAGTGTAATTGTATACTTAGTTAATTGTTTATGTATACTTAGTAATGTTTTAACGTATAGTTAGTATAGTGTAATTGTATAGTTAAAGTCGGTCACACCTGTTCAAAAGGAATCGGTTTTGAAAAGACACAATTGAAATCTATGATTTTTCTCCCTAAAAATCGGAAACTGATAAAGGAAGGATTCATTTTCCTAAGAAATAGCAATTAACGTGAGTTACTTAAAAACTCGAAAAATATGAAAATACAATCATACCCTTATAACCCAAAAATAACTAAAGAGATCTACACCATTAAAAAATTAAATCAAGGGTCTATATGCGGTCTTATGGACTAACTTTGAAGGGGTTGGTCTCATTTGAACCAATCCCTATATATATATATATATATATATATATATATATATATATATGAAACTTGAATGATAATTAGAGAGAAAATATAATTGCCTTAATAATATGCAAATTTGGGTGTAAATTAGTATGAATTTTTCTAACCTATTTATACTAAATAATCCTACCCCCTAAACCTAACTTTAACCCCTAAAAAGAAACTAACCCCTAATTTGTCCCCTAAAAAGTTATACAACCCCTATAATTAATTAATGGTTATTACAACATCAATGTTCTTTTTTCAGAGCTCTCTTCAAACGATTTCTTAAGCACAAATCCATCACCATTGCATTCAGAGCAATCACAATCAACAAATATGTTAAAAGAAAATAGCAGAAGCATAAAGAAAGAAGATAAATGTTTCATACGAATTTGAGTTTCAATTACATATGCTTTATACAAAGAAAAAGGAAAAGTTATACTAGGTAGGTGTATATCAGTTAATTGCTAATTGCACTAATCATTCCTATGAATCCCTATGATTGTTGTACACTATATGCAAATAAATAAATTATGCCCTCAATCACTCTTATTCACAACTGTACACGGATTGCTGAATATAGATGATTGCCATTCCTCTAATAAAATAAGGTTGAATGAGCAAAGCCAAAAAGATGGAGCTCCAAATTTGTTAGGCATAGTACTTTTTGTGTTATCATTTCTGTTGCAGGCTTTCAAGTAGTTCATAGCAGTATAACTAAGATGGAACTGGAATACACACAATTCCATTTTCTTATAAGGGATCATTATAAAAACTACCATTGAGGTTTGGAATAGTTATAGAGAAACCCAAAAAAGTTTCAAAATTACCCCCAAAGAAAAAAAAAACTGAAGTTTTATTTGTCTTAAATGTAAAGGGATAACTGTAATATTTTTACAAATGTAAAGGGGTGCTTAAAATATTTTTGCTTATAAAGGGTGTAAAGTGTAATACAGAATCAGACTTCAAGGGGATTTTTGTAATTTTCATAAACCTCTGGGTTTTTTTTTGTTATGAGGGGGTACTTTTTGTAATTATCTCTTCTTATAATGTAAAGATATCTCACAAAAGCTAGTCTTCCATGCTACTTTATTTTCTAAGTTACATGCATTTTACAATCATTCTTTACGTTAATGCTTACATACGTATTCCAAGTTGTTACACGTACCTTGGTTACTTCAAGACTTCTATTTCTTCTCATAAGGAATGTAGCAGCATCTCCAACAATCGTGGCTGTAACTGCAACAGATGCTGCTTTTTTCTGCTGTACAGAGTATTTATATTGTTCATCTCCCTCCTATTTTCCGCCTTAATCGGATAGAAAACCAACAATTTTTAGGACTCCAAACATGGGGTTTCCAATTGCTTCACATAGAACGAGTAAGAAAAAATATGATTTATCCTCATTACTCCGTTGTCATATTTGCACAATAAGAACGACATGTTTTTCAACAAGACTATACTGATTCAAGAATTCACATGAAGGTGGTGAGAACAGTTAATGCCACTCCACTTCTATAAAATGAAACTTCGGCAATCAAGTATTTTTCAGAAAGCAAGGCAAATGTAAAAAAGAGAATCTTTGTGGAATGTGTTTATTTGAATCAAATGGTATATGAAAATAAAGGGGGAGGGGTAGTTAATTGTAGGGATCTCAATAGTTCAATTTTAAGAAATCTTCTATACGTTAAACACAGAAAAACATTACGATAAGGAATCCACATGAAGTACTGATCAGATATTGGGTTGGCAATAGGTGGCTTCAAACTCAGAACCATAATCCGCCCCCATTCAGAGCGAGTCCAAACCCGGTTAGACCGGTCTCGCAGCGATAAGTGTGTAAATTTAAACCCTGTAATAATTCCATAAGGTCAATTCTGCCATGGGCTATTAAACAAAACCAAGAATAAAACTTAATTTTGCTAAAAACTTAATCATAAAGAATAAAACTTCGACATAAGTGGCTTCTTGACAAATTTGGTAGATTTTGTTAAATGATGATAAAAAGAAGGGATATTTACAAAACACCCTTAAGGTTCAGGCTAATTACAAAAAATAAAAACCTAAGATTTTTGAAAATCGCAAAAACACCTTGAGGTTTGATTCCACTTACATTTATCCCTGTATAAGCAAAAAACATTTCAAGAACCACCTAATATTTCTAGATATTACAATTAAATTTAAGAAATAATCAAACATGAGGAATCTTTTTGTAATTTTGAAACATCTCCGGCTTTGGCTTTTTTTTTTTGTAATTAGCCCAAACCTCAGGGGGTCTTTTGTAATTACCCCTACAAAGAATTTCAGGTCCAGGTAGGGCATCAACCGAGGGGAGGCAGAAGGGGTTCCTGTCCAATTTTTTCTTGGTGGATGAGTCCAAATTCAGTCAAACCCATTCTTCACCCACCAAACAGATTTTTTATGTTCAAATGGAAAAACAAAATTCTCATACACTTGGTGAGTGAAACTCTAGTGAGATCGTCATTAGAAGCAAGTCATCACCAAATACTGTTAAATTTCCTATATTTTTAACTCAATACCATGTCCCATACACTTCAATTAAATGTTCAAGGAAGTAACTCAGCAGCTCCTGTCGGTTTTTCATATTATAACAATTTGATGGAGACAAATCATTCCTCAAGGATTGGTGCAAAGGGAAAGGATATGAGTCTTCACATTCTTAAAAACTGGGATCAATGTAGCATGCTAAGGTGGATTTTAATTTTTAATTAACAAAAAAAAGATCTTTTCAAATAACTTGCAAATGTGGTCATGTTCCATATGTACATGTTGATTTTACAATATCAATCATGTAACAGGACATGACTAGAACAACTATCTCAACTCATCGTCGTCTCATCATATTTTCCATGCAAGTGGAAAAACCTCTGATGATGATGGTTTTGGAATCTCATTTCATTTCTCCTTCATATTAAGGTTGCGTCAAGAAGGGGCATCGTAAAACTTTGCCACTTTGTTTCTGTGTGAATTTGTGGTGTAAACTAATTTTAGACAATTAATTGACACTATAAACTTCACACCTACATAGTTGGATAAGGTATAGATGATGATGATGATGATGATGATGGTGATGAAATAACCTGCAGATACATTGGGAATTGAATAGTTGTTGAGTAGTTAAGACTCTCAAGCCCGGACTATCGGTCTAGGTTCGATTCCCACCACCCTCCCTCCCTGGATATCTACTCAAAAAACAAAATACACCAGCAAATGCAATTGATAAGAGACGAAAATCCTTTTTTATATTAAAGAAAAAAATTGTAAAGTGGAAGTTTGTTTATTCTCATAGGCATGAATATCTTTTCTCCAAATTTAAAACATGCAACTTATCCATGAAAATTGGAATCACGCGAATGAAAAATACCATTCAGTTTAAAATCATTCAAATAATAGGGATTGCAAGAAGCATTGGCAGGTGATTACATGATTCCCGAAATGTTCCTCAAAGGCTAAAGTTCCAATTTTTTTCTGCCAACACAAGACAAAGGTCTTTGGATCATCCCTTCCCTTAAGGTACTAACTTAAAGCAACGGACATCTTTGAAATTCTGCCAATGTCTATAATCCAAAATAGCCTAACAACTGAATCACTATAGTCTCCAGCAGCCAATGTAACTTGTCATTCAGTTACAGTTATCCTAGTTATCATCTGAGTTTAATTTAAACATAGTAACATATAGACAACCCTAAAATCAAAATTATCTCATGTTTTACTGCTGCGTTATAAAATACACTATTTCGTGTTAATTTCAAACGTCATCCAACTATCCAGGGCATAACCAAGGTGGTGCTCCAGTGGTCCTTAGCATAACCAAGGTGGTTCTCTCTTTTCCGAAACCGCAAATTCCTATTTGGGCCATGGGAAGAAATAATTTTGGGTTAGGGGCAGGGGTAGTTGAGCGTACTGGCTACGTCCCTGCAACCATCCGATTCTTCAATTCCTAATCAAGCAAAGTTGCCACTCTCCGAAACTTCAAATCCTAACCGTACATTAATGCTTCAGTCCCATCTCTAGCTCAGTAACTTAATACACTAAATGAAAAGATTATCAACGTCATGCTTTATGACTCTTAACTTCCACACCACCAAACCATAAGACTAAATCAAGAAAACAACCCCCTTTAACTATATTACACCAGCCTGATGATGGATGGACCCGTCTTAATGAAACTTAATTCCGGTGAACTTACTCTTTCCAACTACATTGCTTTTTCGAAAATTAAGCATCAACTAACCAATTCAATGGCCTACAGATATCAAAGCATGAAAGGACTTTATCTAAATTCGTAATAAAAACCAAACCATCGAATTGCACACCCCAATAACTACCAATCCGAACAAACTCTTTTCTGTAATTTAACACAGTTCCAAGTAGCAGAGAAGAATTTACTGTGCCCTAACAAATAACAACTCGGTGTCGTAGTTTCTTTTATAAATTACAACCGAACTATAATTGACAAATTGAATTCACAATTATTGCTACAGCAAAAACCATCAAGAAAACAGAGCCAGGCTTTTTAAGACTTACAGATTTCTTTAAAGTATATTTCATTTCATTAACTACATTCGCCCCAATTTCATACTGAATGAACGAAGAGGCCCGTAAATTATTATGAAAGCAAATGTAAAAGGTTTAATTTTGTGCAAATTCTTCAACCACTAAAACTACCAAACCAATCCGTAGAGTTAAATGATATCAGTAAAAAGGTTTGCACATATACAATAATACAAAGTAATGGGGTTCACCAAAAAGGAAATAGGTATACGAAATCAGAGTTTAAAAATGAAAATCAGAGAGAATTTCTGGTTATCGACTTACTGTAATTGAAGAATACCACCGGTAAGAGTTAAGTGAGTGTTAAGAGTCTGCAACCTTAAGCGCCATATCATTAATGACAAAAAGAAACGACATCATTTCGTGCGGTTTTATTTACATTTTTTGCAAATATGCCCCTTGTATGGCTGATATTTACAAATGTTACCCAAACATTTCTATCCAACTACTTTTTCTTTTCTTTCTTTTTTTCCTTTTCCTTATATTACTAAATCTCCCCTAACTTGGGGTTGCGATTAAAATAGAACCAAGACGAAAGTAATGGGTGTGGATTGGGATCAAAATTGGGTCAAACCGGATATTCCACCAATTATACAAATCGGGTTAGGGTCGATCTGTTAAGACTCATTTAGCCTGTATAACCCGTTTAAATTTAAAATAAACATAAGTAAATAATTAATTGTAAGAAAGAAAGAAAAAACACATATCCTTAAAGCTTAAATGCTAAAATCACCTTAATTATGTATGTTGATATTATTTTGTATGTTTTTTGTATGTTGTCCTCAAAATATGATTAGCATGTTATGTTATTTATGTAATTATGTTGTTTCTTTTTATATGTTGTAAATTGTGATATTTTTATTGATTGAATTGTGTGTCATTGTGATTGATTTAAAAATATATATTATTTAGTTGAAATTATTAAATGTACATCAAAACAATTTTATTAGATGGGTTAAACAAGTGGCTTTCGGGTTACCGTGAATAAATAGGTGGGTTTGGATTCAAGTTCAAATTCTTACACAAATAATTAAATGGGTTGGGTTCGAAATGGCATATTTAGACCCGCGAACTCGGATCAAACCCGAATTGATATCCCCGCTTAAAATAAGTTTCTCTCTACAAAATAATGCATGAAAACATTTTTTCTAAACAAGAAATTCATTCCACCGAATTTTTTATTCGATACTTAGTCATTAACTTTTTATACTACCATCATTAATATTTAATGATACATGCTGAGTTACAATTAGCTTATAAAACCAAGAATTAGAAATTCTGGTTGTTTTTAGATTTTTATCTTTTCAAATTATTACATCAATTGTGATTTTATATCTTTTGGGCTTTTAAATGATTCGTTTATTTTAGTACCAAGTCACCGACTATATGGTTTGATATTAAATGTGATTCATAACAATGGGTTTTCTTCAAATATTGATTTTTCCACGTCGATAACTATTTGCATGAGAAACAAATGATAATTGATTGGATTTAAAACCTTTTAAATTTCTGCTTTTTAATGAATATCATATCACAAGTAGAAATTGTTGGAAAAATTGGTGAAGTTCGAAAAATTGAAAGAAAATAAAAAGATTAACTCCCGAGGCGTGCAAAAATTAGCACTGTCATTAAAAATTATTTCGTAAATCTCCCAGGATTCAACGGGAAAAGAACGACAAAAGAATATTAAAGTAACCCACGAATAGAAAAGAAAAGAGAATAAGAAGAGTATTTTTTATTTGTCCGATATCTCTTTCTTCAAAATAAAAAGTTTTATAGAGATAAAACCAACCCCTCAACTTAAGGGGATCATGTTGATACTAACCCAAATATTAGGAATAGAGTTTTCTTTAGATATCGGATAAGTGGAAGACTTAGTCTTTGGATAAGATCAAAAGTTCTTTTGAAACACCCATAATTTATACAACAATCCCCCACATGTTTCAAAAGAATTAGAAAATTTAAAAGAACGAATTGTTGTGTTACTAAATAAAGTATAGTATATCAAATCAAATTGTCTTTTGAACTATGAACCAGGGCCTCTAAAAGATAAGATTTAAAGTCTGATTATTGGTGAAGCTTGTAGCTTTTATGAACCAAGAACTCTTTATAATTATAAGTTAATATCTTACCAATCACATTACACCTTCTCAAGATTTTGTCGTTCAATGCGGTGTTGCGCTAATAGGCCATGCGTGTGCCTGTATTCATGAGTGCTCTAGAGACATGCCACGTCTCATAGGAGCGGCCACACTCATATAAGTGAATTTCATTTAAGTATATTTTGCAAGTAAATATACCACCCTTAACGATATGAAATTCATTAAGAGATTATCAATTCAACCCTCATACTTGCGTTCTAGCACTTCTCACACTATAGGAAGGGACAATCAACTGTTGTGCTAGCAGAATTAACAATTGACTTGTTATTACCTATATGAACCTCATTCATGGGATCTCCAATTACAGAGGTTGGGTTTCTATCACTGTTAATTTCTTAAATTGGCTTAAGTCTCATTCCCCTTGATGTTTAAATAATTTTCTTCTCAAAGGTTTAGTCAGAGAATCAGTCAAATTCACTTCTGAATTCACATAATAAATGGCTATAACTCCATCTTTTAACAGTTGTTTAACCACATCATGTCTCAGACGAACATGTTTGTTTTTACCATTAAAGGTTTTATTCTTTGCAATTGCAATTGCTATTTGGCAATCACAATGCATAGACACTGAAGGTGTTGGTTTTGAACCACCCACAATGCTAAGAAGTTTTCAACCACTTAGCCTCATTGTCAGCCAACACCAAACTTAGTCTTCATATAAAATTAACTATAATAATTTATTTAGCTGACTTGCAAGTAATTGCACCCCCACTAAAGGTGAATATAAAATTAGTAGTGGATATTTATCTCATCCGAATCGAGACCTAGTTGACATGACTAAATCCCTCTAATACGTCTGAGAGGAAAATCCACTATAAAGAATACCATAATTCATGGTACCACTCAAATATTTCATTAGCCTAACTTAAGTAGTCCAATGATCACGGTTGGGATTATATGAATACATGCTCAATCGACACACAAAATAAGATATGCCAAGTCGTGAAAAATCATCAAATACAACAGACTCTCAATAATGCTGTGCATACTCGTTCACCATAGGATTGTTTGATAAATATTTTTATCATGATTTTGATGATTTTGTTTTTACACCAAAACAATGTTTTTAGATGTTGTCCAAATACTCCTAAATGATCTAAATTGTTTCTACTTATTTTCCGGAAGTATTTCTTCTAGTTTATTTTCGACATTAAATTGGACAACACTTTTTATGATTTTGAGTTAATGTGTTTTTACATCAAACAATGTTTCCAAATGTTGTCTAAATACTCCCGTCAGTCTAAAATATTTTCACTATTTTCCGGAGTATTTCTTGAAGTTTATTTTCGATATTAAATTGGACAACACTTTTGTTTTGAGGTCAAGCGTCGCCCTATAGGGTAATGTTTGATACATGTTTTTATCTTAATTTTGATGATTTTGTTTTGCACCAAAACAATGTTTTTTATTGTTCTCCAAATACTCCTAAATGATTTAAAATGGTTTTAATATTTTCCGGAGTATTTCTTCAAGTTTATTTTAAATCTAAATTGGACAACGCTTTTAAGAGTTTAAGGTATTGGGTCTTTACTCTCAAACGTTGTTTCTAAATGTTGGCCTAATACTCCCGATCGGTCTAAATTATTTTTACTATTTTTCGGAGTATTTCTTGTTGTTTATTTTCGATTTTAAAATGGACAACATTTCTGTCTCGAGGTCAACCGGTCGCCGTTGAGGGCAACCCGTGCTGAAGGTGAATTTTGGAACAGAAATGAGACGGTAGAGAAAACCGGCCAGGTCGGCCGGTCGACCAGGCGTCGACCGGTGACGTCGACCGGTCGGCCGGTACCTGCAAGTTTCTCGTTGAAACAGAACTTCTTTTCTCCTCTTTTACACTTAGGGGACCGGTTGAGGCAGGGGTCGACACTGCCGAAGCCTACGTCGACCGGTCGCCCTGTTGTAATTTTCAAAGTGTTCTCATTTTCTCTTATTTCGTGCGGCCGGTCCGCTCTGTGTATTGACAAAAAAATATGACCGTTTGACGTGACACATTTCCTTAAAATGTGGGATTGATTTCTAACAGCTATATTTTTGATTTTAATTGCAATTTTCTGTAGATTTTCAGTCCCAAGAGAGCCTATGCTTGATCAATCATCTCCTATAAATAGAGGAAGTTTTGGAGCAACCAATACAACAATTGAGACACAACACAACAAGATACACTTAAAGCAAATACTTGGTCTTTCATTGTTATTATTCTTGTTGTAAAATTGCCTAACTTATCACTTTCACATCCTTGAGGTCTAGGCTTTTCTTGATTACACTTCGCACTCAAATTGTATTATTCATTATTGAGTTGTAATCTTGATTTTTGGTTATCATTCAAACACAAGATATCCTTGTGAGTGTTCTTGTGGTAAGAACACACTTGGATGATCTAGGTGATAGGTGAAGAAGATTGTGGTAATCTTCTTATTGAGGTGTTGAAGAATTTGGTATTCTTCAAGGTTGAAAATTGTGGTAATCTTCACAAGGTGTGCCGTTGAAGGAAGATTGTGGTAATCTTCAAAGGGAGATTGTGGTAATCTCCAAAGGTGGTGTTGAAGAAGAGTGTGGTGCTCTTCAAGGTGTTGTAAGTTGAATTTGTATTAATTTTGGTAATTAATAAAATTCTTTTTCTTTTGAAATCCATCCCTGATATCTTTGGGGTGGTAGAGGATTAGGCCCTAGGTGGGTTGAACCTCTTTAAATCGACGTGTGTTGTTTTTATTCCGCACCTTTATTATTGTATTTGAGCATTCGGTTGTAAAAAGAGGGCGAAATCAAAAAGATGGAGATAATCTATTCACCCCCTCTAGATTATCGTAGCCGCTTGGACTTACAAGTGGTATCGAGCCAAACTCTTTGGCAAGCTCGTTTCACATCGCGAGTGAAGAGAAACGATCGACGGCTACGAACTGAAGCTCATCTATCCGGCACCTCCACCACCAAGCCACCACTATTTGATTCCAAGAATTTTAATTTTTGGAAAGAAAGAATGGAATGCTATCTACAAGGTTGCGGGTTCGACATTTGGAACACCGTCATTAATGGAGAATCCATTCCGACGAAAAGATACACCATACACCTCAAAAAGCTTCAAAAAGCTCAATGATGAAGAAAAGAAAATCATCTCCTTAAACGGTAAGGCTTTAAATATTTTGTATTGTTCATTTACTAATTTAGAATATGAACATATTGTAGGAATAAAGTCGGCACATGAAGTATGGAAAAATTAGAAGCCATCTATGGAGTATTTGCAAATGAAAGAAGTCAAACAAAAGCATCTACTTCTCAAGATCATACAAGCTCAAATCTAAGGAATAAGCCTCCTACAACTTCCAATTATGAAGAAGTTGAATATTGTTTTATGGGCATCAATGAAGAAAATGAGGTATGTCTTAAACCCTCTAATATTGTCATTCAAAATGATTATAGTGATTTACAAAATGATTATGATGAACTTCAAAATGAATTCCAAAGCTTACTTGTTAGATACAAAAATTTGAAAAAGGAATTCAATATTTTGAAAAATGATAAGGATAGTTTATTTACTTATGAATCACTATCATGTGCTCACACCACCACACTTGACAAGGTTAGAAACCTTGAAAAAGAAAAATAGTACTCTTGTTGAGAATATTGATTGCATGAAAAATGATTTATTAAAATCCAACTTGAGTACCAATAAAATGTCCAATATTGTTGATATTCATAATTGTGATAAAGGACTTGATCATAAGCCTAATGTTGTTAATCATATGAAAAAGGATCAAGTCACTATGCATATTGGTCATTATGCTCCTAGAATTATTACTTGTTTTTATTGTGGCAAAAAGGGTCATACGGCTAATTCTTGTCGGGCTAGAAATAGCTCTAAATATTGTTGGAGACCTAAAAGTCTCAAAGCTAATCTTAAAGGACCCAAACACATGAGGGTACCACAAAACAATGTGCTTTATTAGGTACCCTAAAGCAAAAATCGGAGAAAATTCATGCCACCAAGAAAACATCAAATGAACGTTTCATTTGATCAAAGAAGGAGAAACTACTCTCAACAAAGCCAATTTCCAAGAAGAGCATATAATCAAAAATGGGAAGAACACAATCCTTGGAAATGGCAAAGACATCATCAACAAGATGATTTTCAAAGAAGAAGAAACCATCAACCATGGGAAGGTAACCAATCTTGGAAATGGAGAAGTCATCATCAACAAAGTGACTTCTCAATGGGAAGATATCATCAACAATGGGAAAGACACAACCCATGGAAACGGCGTAATTGGTAAACCGTATCTCCCCATTTGTATATGCATTTTATTTTTAAATCTATGCACACTTTTAATTGTCTTAATTGCAAAATGAATCTTCAAGTATTTATTTTTAATATAAGTCTCTTATATATTTATGAGTTTCAAATTTTTAAAAGAGACCTTGCATGATTTTCTAAAACTCTTGAGCATTTTATTAGACTTATGTGGCTTATTATCTCTTATGAAATCTTATAGCATAAGCTCTTTTTGATATCTCATATTACTTGCCTACACTTGTATTTTCTATGCAAATGTTGTCTAAGAATTGTGTAGGATACATATTTCATACTCATTGGCTATTACCTCATCAAGTTTCTTAAACCATCGAGGTATGTCTACTCGTATTTTTCTTTAAACTCGATTTTATGCTTATGCACATATCTTTCAAGATATTTCATTTTGATCCCTAAGTGCCCCTAATTGATCTTGCAAATATTTTCTTTTTTAAAAGGCACTACGTGTTTAGTCTCGATTTTATCGTTTATATGTTTTCCCAAAACCCATATTTGTTGGATATAGTCCAAAATTATCTTTTTGCAAAGTTTTAAAACTTTTGGGGTGAAAAATTGAATTTTGGAAAACTGCGTGAAAAAGAAAAATCACCGGGACGGTCAAAGCGGGCGGCCGGTGCATCGCTGCATCGACCGTCGCCCCATACCTCGGCCGTCGCCCAGGCCTTTTTGCTAGTTAAAAACATTCATCCTCTTTTCAAAAGCAGACAGCTAAATCCCTAAAACCCTATAACAGCGCTCTTCATTCCCTTTCTTCTACAATCTTCAATTCTTCATCAATCCTTGAAATTTTTCTTGCTAATTCACTTCTTTTTGCAAGAACTTCACATATATGGCACCTCCAAGAAATTCTACCAGAAGCGAAATCCTCAAAAGAGAGAAGGAGACAAAGGGTGAATCTTCTTCCAATCCCCAACAAGATGATATTCTACAAAGAGACCATCAAAATCGAAACTACGGAAGAGGAGATTGTCGAATTAAGAGTCGGGTTTCAAAATCGAGCATTCATTGGGACTCTAGTAAGTTATCACTCCTCTACGAGCCTCCTCTAGAGCTAATAGATTTCGATTTTTAAATAAACTTGCGGAGGAACATTATGAGAATATTGGATTAAATGATAAGAAAATTGTGTGCACTCGTATGGTTCGTTTTCAAGCTTTTCATGATGAATTTCCGGATATTAGAGCTTATTTTGAAATTCAAGGATGAGTTTCACTTTGGGATAATTCGTGTTTGCACTATGATGACGAGCTTATAAAACTTTTCTATGCAAATATGTGGATTGTTGATGCTACGATAGATAATCCTTTAGAACTTCACATTTGTTAATGGTAGGCATTTTTCATGGACATTGGCGATATTTGTAATCACTTTAACGTGCCAAATGATGGAGTAGTCAATGTGGATTAAGCTCATTGGGATGATAACATTTTTGGTGTTTCACTAGATGATGTGAAAACCTTTTTAGGAGTATATCCCGAAGTGACATACTCGGCAATGCCGCCAAATTATCGGATTATATCTATCATTTGCTCCTATTGTGTTTGTGGAAAGGAAGTAAAACTTCCAAGCAATCTCGAACTCTTTCTCACCTATAAGATTGTTCAAGGAGAAAGAGTAAATTATGGGGCAATCTTTGTGTATTGCTTGTTGGAATCTAGAAAGCTTACCAAGAAAAATATACCTTGGGTAATTTGATTTGCCGTCTCCTATATTTATCGGGATACCCGGAAAATGAAATGAATACCGAAAATTCGTCACAATGATTTTGATAATGCCAACATTCTACAAATGGTAAGAATGCGGCGACATTTACCACGTTCCTACCAAAGCCGCTGGGGCGTGCCCGACATCAACAACAACCTCGGGATGATTTCTTTAATGACAATGAGGTTGAAAATATTGGAAGAGGTGAGTTTGACGAACAAGGAGATGATGTGGGGAATGAAGAGGAAAATGAAGAAGAAAATGTGGGAAATGAACAAGAAATTAGGGAGGAAGAAAATGAGGAAGGAGATGAAGAAGACGAGTTGGATGTTGAAGATCTAAATCTCAAAGAGAGAATGGCCAAAGTGGAAAGAGAAACATTTAGAGATGTGGCCTCTCTTAGAAAAGAGCTCCGGGTTGTGAAAAAGGAAAATTCTAGTTTGAAGAAGTCAATTGGCAAATTGAAGAAATTCATCAAGGACCTCATACCCGGAACTTGCTTCTCTTCGGACGAAGATTGATATCCCCATCTCCTTTACTTTCTAGCATTTTCATTAATGATGTTTTGTATTTTGATGAACTTTTGTAAAACTCATTTGTACTAATGATATTTGCTTGTTTTCTTAAAGGGTTAAAATTGCAAGTTGATAATGACTTGTGAATGATCATGGAGTATTTGATGGTAAAAATACTCTAAAGCATTGTTTGATAATTGGTATGAAGTACTTGATGGTAAAAGTGCTTCTCTTATTGCTTTGATCATTATGCTTAGTTGGATATGTTGGGACATTTGACATTTGATACATGTATTGTTTAAAGCATGACTTATTACTTGATAGATGTTAAAAGTTTTGGCATTTGTAATGCCTTGATCATTCTTAGCTTATCTCAATTGGGTTGAACCCTTGAGAATCTACTTTGAGCTTCTTATTTGATGAACAAATGTTGCGTATGTTGCATATGATCTTATTGAGCTTTTGAATGAGGTTGATTGATGATATGATAATTTTTGGCTTGAACCATTTACAAAGGTTATATACAACCTCTTCTATTTTTAACGCACACAAGGTGTTTGTTGAAATGTCGCTATGAAACTTTCAACTTCTACATGATTTTCTTGCTTCATAATGTCGTAAAATCTTTTTTGAAATCATGTTTTTAGCATACTAATGAGCTTATGGATCTTTTATGTTTCTATTCTCCAATTTTCCTTGGATTACTATGCTTTAATAGCTCAACGGTTATTAAACCGTCCCTTTAGCCGCTTAACTTTGATATTATTATATGGTGTTTTCACCATCCTAACATTCTTTTTGATGATTCCAAGGGGAGAAAGCAGGATATTGGCTCATTAGCTCAAAGAAGCTAATAAAAGCTTGTCATAAAAGCTATAAGCTATGGCTCATAAAAGCCATAAGTTGTGATTTGTTCTTAGTCCAATTGTTGCTTGATGGACTTTTATAATTGTTTTGTGACAGGGGAGAGCTTATAAGCTCTTGAACAAATTGTAAAAGCTAAAAGCTTTTAGCTTATGGAAAATTGCTTTTACATTATTCTTGATATGCTTGTTGATAGGGGAGCTTGTGCTTATTATTGAAAATATCTACTCCCTACTTGGTTGCTTTAATTTTTTTGGAAATTTTGGTTGCTTCCAAACGGTCAAATGTTTTTTTTTTCGAATATCATTGCTCTCTTAGTTTGTGTTAAAATTGTTTTGGTTTGTAATCATCAAAAAGGGGAGATTGTTTGATACATGTTTTTATCTTAATTTTGATGATTTTGTTTTGCACCAAAACAATGTTTTTTATTGTTGTCCAAATACTCCTAAATGATTTAAAATGGTTTTAATATTTTACGGAGTATTTCTTCAAGTTTATTTTAAATCTAAATTGGACAACGCTTTTAAGAGTTTAAGGTATTGGGTCTTTACTCTCAAACGCGTTGTTTCTAAATGTTGGCCTAATACTCCGATCGGTCTAAATTGTTTTTACTATTTTTCGGAGTATTTTTTTGTTTTTTTTCGATTTTAAAATGGACAACATTTACTGTCTCGAGGTCAACCTGGTCGTTGAGGAGGCAACCCGTACACGAAGGTGAATTTTGGAACAGAAATGAGACGGTGAGAAAATCCCGGCCAGGTCGACCGGTCGACCAGGCGTCGACGTGGCGTCGGCCAGTCGACCCCTGTCGTCGGTACACACTGCAAGTTTCTCGTTGAAAGCAGAACTTCTTTTCTCCTCTTTTACACTTAGGGGGGACCGGTTGAGGCAGTCGGCCGGTGGTGAAGCCTCGTTGACCGGTCGCCTGTTGTAATTTTCAAAGTGTTCTCATTTTCTCTTATTTTACGTGCGGCCAATGCATCGTCGCATGTGTGTATTAATGAAAAAATATGACCGTTTGACAATGGACACATTTCCTTAAAATGTGGGATTGATTTCTAACACTATATTCTTGATTTTAATTGCAATTTTACGTAGATTTTCGGTCCCCAAGAGGAGCCTATGCTTGATCAATCATCTCCTATAAATAGAGGAAGTTTTGGAGCAACTAATACAACAATTGAGACACAACACAACAAGATACACTTAAAGCAAATACTTGGTCTTTCATTGTTATTATTCTTGTTGTAAAATTGCCTAGCTTATCACTTTCACATCCTTGAGGTCTAGGCTTTTCTTGATTACACTTCGCACTCAAATTGTATTATTCATTATTGAGTTGTAATTTTGAATTTTGGTTATCATTCAAACACAAGATATCCTTGTGAGTGTTCTTGTGGTAAGAACACACTTGGATGATCTAGGTGATAGGTGAAGAAGATTGTGGTAATCTTCTTATTGAGGTGTTGAAGAATTTGGTATTCTTCAGGTTGAAGATTGTGGTAATCTTCACAAGGTGCCGTTGAAGGAAGATTGTGGTAATCTTCAAAGGAGATTGTGGTAATCTCCAAAGGTGGTGTTGAAGAAGAGTGTGGTGCTCTTCAAGGTGTTGTAAGTTGAATTTGTATTAATTTTGGTAATTAATAAAATTCTTTTTCTTTGAAATCCATCCGGATATCTTGGGGTGGTAGAGGATTAGGCCCTAGGTGGGTTGAACCTCTTTAAATCGGCGTGTGTTGTTTATATTCCGCACCTTTATTATTGTATTTGAGCATTCGGTTGTAAAAAGAGGCGAAATCAAAAAGATGGAGATAATCTATTCACCCCCTCTAGATTATCGTAGCCGCTTGGACTTACAGCAACCCGTGCACGAAAGTTGTGCAAAAATGCAAAAACTTCATGTTTGTAGAAAATGGTGAGGTGACCGGTCACCCTATAGAGCGCGGCCGTGACGTCGGCCGAGTCGACTATAGGGTGACCGCCAGTACAAGGTTGGTTCAAATTTGTAAACTTCTCTTTTGGTTTTTGAAGTGGGTAACCGGTTGGACCTAGGGTGACCGGTCGGACCCCGTCAACCGTCGCACTTGTGTAAAAAAAATGTGTTCTTATTTTCAAACGCGTCTATTTGTGCGCGATCGATCGCCTATGTTTTGAATGAAAAATTCTAACCGTTGTCAATGACAACTTTTCCCTAAATTGTGGGATTGATTTCTAACATCTATAATCTTGATTTTAATTGTAATTTTTTTTTTTTGTAGATATCAGATTCCAAGAGAGCCTATCAAGTATCAATCATCTCCTATAAATAGAAAGGTTTGAAGCTCAACACTAAGAGAGAACAATACAACACAACAAGAAATACTCAAGCAAACACTTGGTCTTATATTGTCATTATTCTTGTTGTAATTTGCCTAACTTATCACTTTCACATTCTTGAGGTCTAAGGCTATTCTTGATTACACTTGCACTCAATTGTATTATTAATTATCGAGTTGTAATCTTGAATTTTTGGGTGGATCATTCAACACAAGATATCCTTGTGGT
Source organism: Rehmannia glutinosa (assembly GCA_016081115.2). Classification (NCBI taxonomy): domain Eukaryota; kingdom Viridiplantae; phylum Streptophyta; class Magnoliopsida; order Lamiales; family Orobanchaceae; genus Rehmannia; species Rehmannia glutinosa. The sequence continues at coordinate 9,275,913 of CM071924.1, forward strand.
AAGAACACACTTGGATGATCTAGGTGTTAGGTGTAAGAAAATTGTGGTAATCTTCTTGTTGAGGTGTTGAAGAAATTGGTATTCTTCAAGGTTGAAGATTGTGGTAATCTTCACAAGGTGCCATTGGAGATTGTGGTAATCTTCAAGAGATTGTGGTAATCTCAAAGGTGGTGTTGAAGAAGAGTGTGGTGCTCTTCAAGGTGTTATTGTAAGTTGGTGTTGTATTAATTTTGGTAATTAATAAAATCTTTTTCTTTTTGAAATCCATCCGGATATCTTTGGGGTGGTAGAGGATTAGGCCCTAGGTGGGTTGAACCTCTATAAATCAACGCGTGTTGTTTACTTCCCGCACCTTTATTATTGTCTTGGCTTGTTTTGTTCGAAAAAGAGGCGAAATCGAAAAGATGGAGATAATCTATTCACCCCCTCTAGATTATCGTAGCGCTTGGACTTACAAGGATCACCAAAAATTTTCTTTAATAAAGTGTTAGCATCATAAGAAGTACTCACAGGTTTGACATTAAAATGTCCAAACTTTTTAACTCACAGATTTTAACATCGAAATATCCAAACTTCTTAAGAAATTTCTCAACATAATGTTCTTGAGATAACATTATGATACCATCCTCTCTTATGATTTTAACATTCAATGTTACACTTACTTCGCCCATATCCCTCACATCAAATTTAGAAGCAAGTAACTCTTTAATTTTATATATTAAATAAAGTTTAGTACCAAATATGAGAATGTAATCCACATATAACAAATTATACATACTCACGATCATCAAGTTTTGTGTAAGCACATCTATTTATTTCAACATAAGTAAAATCGTCGGATAACAAAACCGCGTGATTAGATACCCCACACTTTTATATATTTATGATTAGGGTTATCAATAGTTGAATGAGTTCATATGCGATCAAAACCAAGTTCTTTAATAGGTATTTTAGATGCGTCCATAAGTTGGGGTCAACATAATGAATGGAACTACTAAAATATTCATTTATACGAGGAGAAAAACGACAACAAACTTCAATAATAATATAAAAGTGAGATAATGTAAACAAAGTCTGTCTCAACCTCTCTGAGATAATAACAGGATATTCGTAGAAAAGAAAGCATGTGACACTCATGTAGATCAACTAATGGCACAATAAAAAAAAATCGACACGCCATACCACGATGGCAAAATCTAATTTACTTTTTGTGGTTTTGGCAACTGCATGATGTAGTAACCGATACAAACATTGCTTTTAGATGCATAAAAACATCTATAATTCATCGATGCCGTAGACATTATTATAGTCCGTAAATACGAGATTGAAATTAAAGTATCTCCAACAACAATAAGCACAAGTCTACTCATACATGTACCAAGACCAATAACAATATCAAATTAATTAATACTAATGGTGACTAAAGATGTGACCATTCCCAGTGTGGGCTCCAGTTAATGATTTTCTACATCTTTTAATAAAAGTATTTTCAAGAAATATACCATACACCACTTTCCCCATTTTTTAAAAAATCAACAAAAGGCATTCACATATTAATAGATAAAAGTCACATTTTCTCAAACCAAAAGTACTATATTCTTTATGCAACCATATCTACTCTTCACAACAACAAAAATATGGTGTTTGTGCTTAAAAAGAAAGCTAGCACAATATTAGGATACTTAAAGGCATAGCCCAGATAGAAAGGATTGAGAGGGTACCCGAGTCATAATAACCACCAAACTCGAAATTATCAAAAGATTTCCAATGTTTGTGTCCACCTCCTATAGAAAGGGTTTTCGGTTTTTGTAGTTGCGGGAAGAAATGAATCGTTTAAACCTCAAATATTTGAATGCCTTAGATAAACTCTCGATGAAAAGAGGTGGCTCGCCATCGTTTTATTTCACCGATTCGGATCGAGTACATCTTTTGATACCTTTTTTTCTGCTCAAATGAAGATAGAACTTCACCGCCGCTTGCTCTCAAGGATTTATTTCAATAATTCCCCAGGATTCAATGGGAAAAGAACGACAAAAGAATATGAAAGTAACTCAGCAGTGGAAAAAGAAAAGAGAATAAGAAGAAGCGTTTTTAATTCTTCCTTTATCTCTTTCTTCAAATTAATCGGGTTTTGTTTTATAGAGATAAAACCAACCCCTCAATCCAAAAAAGGGGGACCACGTTGACACTAACTCAAATATTAGGAATACGCTTTTTCTTTAGATATCGGATAGGTGGAAGACTTGGTCTTTTTGGATAAGATCAAAAGTTTCCCATTCTTTTGAAACACCCACAATTTATACAACATAAATTCGATGAATTAATACTCAATTAATTAATAACCTCACTTAATAATATTTTTGGTTGTCCCAACTTAGACATGCGATTTAATAATTCACTAAATCTATAGATAATACATATACAATAATTGAGATAAACTCAATGTAACATATAAATTAATAACTACGTAATACATCGTACATTTATTATCAATCTATAAAGACTTCATAAAAAAATGAATCCCTTGTAATTCGTTTCATATTAAAATCGATGTCACATTGAATCTCATCTCTAATTTTTCTAAACATATGAAGAACCTCTTGTGTGATTTTCTCATCTTCATCAATAAAAAATTAGTCGTCAATGCCATTCTACTTTATGGGGTAATTGGCATCACACGCCTTTAAATCAGGGTCATTTGGCACTTTGCACCCTAAAATTACAAAAATAACATATTTCACCCTCAATTTAATATTTCCTTGGCAAAGTGCATCTTAATGAGTTTTTTGGTCAAAATTTACTCTAAAAAAATTATTGGGATAAAGATTAGAGATAATTATTATTTGCCACCCCAACTTTACTCCTTTTTATACTTCACAACCTAAACTTTGATTCGTAACACTTTGCACCCTAAACTATGAAAATAGTTACTTTTTGCAACCTTTGGACCATTTTACCCCTAGGCATGTATTCTTTATAAACAATAGTATTAGTTATCCCTTTAAACTCTAATTTGTGACATGATTGCTCCATAAGGATAAATATATTGCATTATACAATACTCAAAAGTTTTCACTCCCTAATCAATTTGTTTTTCGGGTTTTTCGAGAAATAAGAACCCGATTTTTACGTAATTTGTTTTGTTCGTGGCATTGTTACACCTACTTAGATCCGATCTCTATTCGAGAGGTTTTAAATGGATCATGTCGGGTTTCGACCTATAAACTCAACAAGACATACTTCAATCAAGATCTTATTTCAAGTATTTATCCGTATACAAATTGGGTCTTTAGACGAAAATGAAAATAGTCCATAACGACCATATCGGGCCCAACATGCTTAGTAAAATTAATAAATCCCTTAAAATTCATACCTCTTTTGACCAAGAAAGCGACCAAGGGTTAAGTGGTTCGCAACGCCACCAATGGAAAATTACGCCCCGGATCGTTTGACGACAGCTCCTCACTGTTCAACCTCACCCTCGGGAAGATGATCTGCAAGTTATCCAGACTCCTTGAAATCGCTTTCGGCCACAGACCTTAGTTCGTTTCCTACTCCAAGGCGTAAAGTAATTCTTCAAAGGGGATTGATCAATAGTACATCATGAACACATGTTGAACAAACAACCTTTATTTTATTAAGAACTTAAAGAAAAATTTATTACATTAGTAATCTCCTTTTGGGAGGAGAATACTGGTTTAGCCTCTCATAGCTGAGGCTTGCACTCGTAAATACATAAAACTTAAAACTAAAACACTCAAAATATTACAAATTTTTCACTCAGATTTTATTGTAAGAAAACTAAGGAAAATGTTCGATGTCCTCAGCTTCCTTCAAATCCTGCAATTTATAGAGGTAAGTCCGGACTTGAAATTCGGACTTCAAATCTTGTTGAGATGTAAGACGTCCATTGCTTACATCATACTCTGGTTATTGCTCGCCACCGTCTTCCTTCTTTTTCCGCGTGACTCGGCCCATGTGATGGTTGTCGGGGAATCTTTTAAAAAGTTGGTCTGCGTGGTCCCAGGAAAAACGCGTCTTGTGAGTGGGCCCTTGTCCTTTCCAAACTATATGGTCCTGTCGATCGGGTTTGGGTGGAAACCTTTCCCAAACTCGGGTTCCTTCTGTTGGGGCATGCTTGTGGATCCGGTCGATCCAACGGCCAACATGCGCCATGTTACGAGAATTTAGGTAAGTTTCTTTGCTCATTTGGAATCTTGTTTTCCCGAGAGAATTCTCCTTTTGGTCTCGAAGAGTTCCTCTCGCAAATCCTGTGGTTGATCCAAATCATCGAATTCAAAAGGAAAGATCCATTCGCCGAATGCGGAAGAACTTAAATGGATATTTGACTTTGTCCATTTCGATTAGACAAACCCAAAGACCCCATGCTCGTCCGGTAGAAGCTTCGTCTTGAGAAAATGCTCCTACTAACACTTGTCCTTCTTCCTGAAGCCGCCTTAATATATTTTAAAGCATTTCCTTCCGGTCTTCTTAGTTTGATGAAATGAAAAGCTTCATTAAAGCCTTTTTCGCTGGTTCGGGAGCTTCACCGATAAAATACGGTTCCAAAATATCACCTACGGCCAAGTGTGGATTATTGGCCCAGGTCTCAAAACGCTTCCCCAATCCATTTCGGTAATTTTGAAATTTACGGGAATCACTGTGACACGGTATAGATTGAAGCTAAAGCTCCAAAAGTATACCATTCATGTACTTCATTTGGATGACTTCCGGTTTCATCCAAACTCGGGATACTTGCCGAGATATCAACCATTGTTTTCTCGGGTTAATACCTTGTCTTGTAACTAGTTTCTCCCATTGCCGATATACCGCATAGGAGAAATCTTATTCTCGTCGTTTGAACCTTAGATTTGCTGTTTGTGGCCTAAGATTCAACTCTCCCTCTTTTACCCCGTCTTGGGTTGACTTGAAGACTCGAGTTGTGACACCGGAGCTTCAACATTCGTTACGATTTGTACACCTCGGGGATGCATCACCCGCAACACTTGTGATTATGGTACTTGAATCCCTAACCTCCGAGTTAGAGCCCCATACTCTCTCGGCCCTTTTTGCACCGTAGGAGATGCGGCTGGAAGAGAGGCCGCAGGCGCTAAGAACAATTGTCCTTGAGCGAATCGGCATGCTCGTATTTGACTAGAAACGCGATTACGTCGCTGTTGAAGTCGTCCATCAACTGCATCGCATTGAGACATAACGTCCCAAAATCTCGTTCTAGACTCTCCAGGTTTTCCCCGAGATGTCTTACTCGTTTAAGGACCTCGTCGACAACGCGTCCTTCCATCTCGTGTCAAGAAATCTGCAAGAATATTTTCATGAGATTTTATAATGACAATATCATAATCATAATATTGACATTCAGACTTGCCATCTAAGTAATCGAGCCTTTTCGGTTTTGATTCAATTTTGTTTTTCGAAGAAAAGCCTTGACACTTGAATTATCAATTTTTAAAGTAAACTTTTTAGCCAAGAAAAATAGAGGCCATTTTTTAAAAGCCTTTTTCGACATTGAAGAATTCTTTCTCGTTAATGTGCCACCGAGTTTGCTTCACTAGGGGTGAATAAACCATTGCGATATCTGCATGGCATTTCTTCGTTTGGTGTGACTTTCGTAGGCTCGCCGCCCACCAATCATCATCGCATCCGGCATGTATGCAGAACCGGTTTGTCCTCGTCTTGGGAATCGCAAGCTTTGGAAGCTTTTTACAAACTTCTTTTAGTTGCTTGATTCCTACTTGATGTTCATCTTCCCATTTGAATCTCGCATCTTTTTTAAGCAATGGGCTAAACACCTTCCTCGTAATATGCCGATTGTTAATGAACATCCCAGCAAAATTAACAACTCCAAGAAAACTCGAAGGCGCTTGTCTTTCGGTGTATCCGAAATCCTCAGTATCTTTTCCACAATATGATTAAGCTGTAGAATAATTCCAGATTCATCGATTTCAATTCCGAGGAATCAATCATGCCTTTATCGCAATTACGCTTCTTTTCAAAGCACTAATCCTTCTTTGTGACAAACATCCAAAATATCTCTAAATGTTTGAGATGCTCCTTCATGTTCTTTGATGCGATTAGAATGTCGTCGATATATACGAACATGAAATCGAAATAATCTTTGAAAAGATTATCCATCTTTCTTTGATATATCCGCGGGTGCGTTAGCGAATCCCATAGGCATCACGTTCCAAACATAGTGTCCTGTGGTGTAGAGAAAGCGTAAACTTCTTACTTTCTTCCTCCATCTTAATCAGGTAGAATCCGGACTTGCAATCGAACTTTGAGAATATCTTGGCACCTTTGATACGATTAACCGGATGTTCTCTCGCTTGGGATATAGTATCCGTCGAACTCCAAAATGTTATTAATCCCTTTGTAATTAATAACAAGTCTTGCTTTCCTCTTTTGATTTCTCCATGGTTTCGACTAAGAATCCTGGATCGTAGCCAGTATGGAGAAACTCCGGTGAAATTAACTTAAGGTCAAGATGTTCCTTAAGTATCTTTTGCATATCCTCACGATCTTCCTGGTTCATAAGGATTGGTTTGAATCTTACGAACTCGCACTCCTTTCCGAGGTTTAACCTTTAAGGAAGCTTTAAGCTCGTTCTTATCCCACCAAGCCAAATGATCTTCATTGTAATTCCTTTGGATCTTCTTCTTAATATCCTCGAGTGATATTTGTTCCTCTATGGTTACATCACTCTGGGATTCTCCATTAGACTCATCCATAATGCTCGCAATGGCTTCGGGTGACTCGTTCTTCTCCTTGTACTCACGAATGAATACAAGTTATTATCCCATATCTTGATCCTTCCGGATGGACCCAAATTATATAGGATAATAAAAGCTTCACCAAATTTCCTTCGATCCGCCATTTTTGGATTGCGGTTTGGCTTCATCACCACGCTTGCGAAAATTAATGGGCATTTTTCGGTAAAATGCTTCCGCCAGATCTCTGGACAATAATCTTATGATCACATAAGGTTGTGAAAATAAGTCTTCTCGTCTCATTCTCTTGTGTGAACCGCTTGAATGTTTGTAGGAAATTGTTTCCCGAAAATATCTCGCATTTTTGTATCATGGAAATAGATTGGTGGTGTCTTTACTTTGTACCATGGGTACTTGCCCGCGCCTCCGATCATTATTTACGCTTGTTTAATTCCCTTATTAAGGATAAGAATCCTCTTAGAGAAATCTCTTCTGCAATAGCTGGTAAATCTTCTCCAATTTCTTTAGGAAAAACATCCGCTTACGGTACATATTCCTAACCGAATCATATAGGCGGCGAAATACTCGGCCTTGTATTCGGATATAACATTCCAATAGAAATGTATATGGAGAATGGACTAGTGGTCATCGATTCGTATCTTTTATTAGCCATGTGAACTCCATTCCGTCTTGTAATCTTTCCCAAGGTTTATGCTCCTCAAGAAATTCAATTCCCGTATTAATTGTTCTCGGATCTTTCCTGCAACTCTGTGATAGTAAGCTCAATTTCTCCTATCTTGGGCTTCCTTGATACCTTCCAACAATTGGTTGTTGGAGATAATATAGAACATCACAAGGAAAAATGTTATCCTTTTGAGTGATGTCGAATATTACTTCAACCTCTCGCCATCATTCGGACATTTCGGCTCTCTGTTTGTTTTAAAAACATCGAGGATGCTTTTTGTACTTTGTCTCCTTTCTTCCCAGCGGCCGCTACTCACCATTATGTCTTTGGCCGGAAAGACATCATTCTAAACTCAACTATGAGACTCAGGCTTTTGTTGAAGATCGTTGATCTTGAATTATCATATCAATCTCCTTAATAGTTGGAGATTCAATGATTTCTGAGTAACACCACCTGCAAAGTCCTCAAAGATTCTTGGGACTTCAATAAATTCCTTTCTCAAGAATACTTGAATGATGGGTATTCGAGAGAGCATAGGATATCTTGTATGTGATCGAGTAAGGCTGTTTCCTTCTTTCATCAAATCGACTCTTTTGAAATCTTGATGAAGGGTTAGGACTCTATTGAAATCTCGATCTCCCAAATTGTATGCAATTCTAGGATAGACATTAAATGCCAATTTCCCGCATACAAATTTCTCAGAATCGCTCCAAGGCATGAATCCTTGAGATGCAAGATTCGCTTGTCAAAGATAGCAAGATTAAGAGGCGAATCTATTCCTTCTTTGAATGTTGCTTTAATAATTACTCTTATGGCTCGATATGAATCCATGAGAGTGTATTTGCAACTTCTCTTTTAACTCGCTTTTGATCTCTTGTATTTCTCTAATAGGGACCAAGCGCATCTCGATCGAGTTACGGTAAACTCCATCGGAATGGCCAATTCTCCGGTTGTTACCACGGGATAATTTGGTGTTTTTTATTACGAAAACCAATCTTATCCAAAGCCTTTTCCATCGCTCCAATTGTAAATCCATCATAGATTTGAAGCTTTGGATCTTCCTTCATAATTCTCATCACGAGTCTTATGAGACACCGTAGTGTGAGAGAGGAATCGACATATCCTCCCGACCGTTTGTTGAAGAATTTCTTCTTCACTCGATTCTAAATCGGATTCACTTCCATCATCGAATAGATCTCTTCTTCATAGATGCTTTCATCTAAGGGAATATCCTCAAATTGATACACCCGCATTAAATCCACGATAATAGGCGACTTCCGATTTACGGTGTGGCCTCGAATCGACTCCTCGTTTTTGATTATGCGGGCAATCAGTGGAGATATGCCCTCTTGCTCGCATGTCCGGCAATTACTGATCTTTAAAACTTTCATTAGCTCCGTGAGCACGCCCGAAAGTTCTTCTCCTGGATTTACTGCCGGTACATGCTTGATTAGAACGATGATGAGGCTCTCACTCTACTTGGTCTTTGGTCTTTGTCACGATTTATAACCGGGCTTTTTGTTTTGACGAGAACCTTCTAGGTCTCCATGAAGACTGCTTCTTTTGTTGTTGCTTCCTCGGCGGTATGGATGACTTCTCTCCTTCTTCTTCTTGTGCCGCCTGGTTGACCTCCCACAATCAAGCTGTTGGGATATCATTATCCACACAACATAGAGGAATCGCTTTGTTAATTCCTCTTAATCTCTTGTAATTCTGTGCGGAGCCGCTTGATAGCACCATTCGAGATAACTTGGCCTTTAGGAAAGACATTTTTAAAGCCCATGTTTCTCTTCACTCCACCCTTGTATTCCCGATAAGCATTTCTCTCCGAGGACTCGGAATTTTGGCAAAGAATAACGCGTCAGCTTCTTTTTCCTCAATCTTGGATTTCCACCGATATTCGGTGAATAACTTAATATATTCGTCAATATGACAAATATCCAAGAACTCAGGCTATAGAGGGCTTGTTTATATTTCTTTCTTTTTTCATCCTCTAATCCTCTCAATAACCCGTGTAGATGAATTGGATTTTGAATAGTTTTGCCATACCATCGACAATTCCTTTAAGTGATTCCCCGATGTGACCGAACTTTTCGTGCGGCATCGGTCATATCCCAGGCAATCTTCACCGATCCTTCAAGACTCATTTCAAGGAGTAAAATAAATGAATCCTTTGTAAGATCGAGGGTTCTGCTTTGAAATTCTCATAGTCAAGCCCATTCATCAATGAGAACTTCTGCTTTTTTTAAAATGCAGGATGTCGGTTTAACATCAACCCATACGGATGTATTTGGTCGAGTGCGATCTTCCATAAGGCGTCGATAAACATTCGGCCTTCCGGTAGGTTATGCAGTTCCTGCAAGAGGGTTTCGACCTCCCCATCACTGAAAGTGGATCACTCCCGGTCGTAAAATCCCGGATGTGGCATCCTCTCGTCCCGAGCTCCATGATGTGAACCCGTTTTTCTTCGACGTTAGGATTAATCGGTGGTGGTGGAGGAATTGGTCTACCTTGTGGGTCATAGGTAACCAAAGCCGATTCCTCACATGCGTTCATCTTTAAATCTACAATACCTAATCATGAAGGATTACGCCGGTCGTGTAGATCTTTAAGATTCATCTTTTTCATATCCATCTTTTTAATTTTTGATGGATTTTCCTTTGATTAGAGCAATGAGCTTCTCCTCATCTGTCATCTTTCGTATAACCGGTTGGTTTCCCCTTTTGGTGTAAATAGGTGCGATCCCAAAATCAATATGTTTCCTTCCTACGGATGAACTTGAATCCGTACATCCTCCAGGTTCTTGACTCGTTTGAATATCATGAAGGAGTTCAAGAGTTTCCTTCGATATTTCACCATCGTCTCCATCCAGTTCTGGATCGATGAACTTGTCTTTGGTAGATGAATATGGCGGTTGCCATAATTCGCACGTCTTACGATTTCTCTAAGATCTTGGAGATCTTAGATTTGTCTGGAAGTATCTCGTTCCACTCGGGTACTCCATCGAATCATTGTTCTCGATGGGAATTTTCATGAACCGTTTCTTGAAGGTTCATCAAGTGAACATATAGGTGCAGTTAAGCATCGAGCGCTTATAATATTACGCTCGCATTTTGCATTGCCTTAAGGTTTCCCCAAGTCGGCTCTACTCCTACCTTTCCTTTTATTCATGTTGGTATTCCCATATGAAACCTGTCAAGGTGTTCTTGTGCATACATCGTCAATATTTGACGATATGTCTGTAAAGGTACATCTCGGACATCGGTCCGGGATCCATATTCTCGGAGTAATTTCTCTCACCAATTGTTAATTACATAAATATAATAAATTTAACTAAAGTTCTTAATAAACCTAGGCTGATACCATTTTTCGAGGCAAGACCTTTGGGAGTAATCAAGGAAAATGCAATGAAATTTATCGTCCAGGTTGCAAAGTGCAACAACTTTAAAGTTTAGAGGGTAAATCGCAATTCAACTTTCATAAGTCCGGGGGTAAATTTGGAATTTTAACCAAAGTGCAAAATTTTGTAAAGTTCGGGTTGCAAATCAGATCGTTTTAAAGTTACGGTGGCAAAGTGTAAAAACATGTATAGTTGGGGGTGTTAACAATATTTATCCCTAAAGATTATTAACATCCCAAACTATTCGCGTTTTACACTTTGCAATCCGAACTTTGAACGATTCTGATTTGCAACCTCAACTTTACAAAATTTTGCAATTTGCATAAAATTCTAGTTTTACCCCGGTTTCATGAAAGTTTACGGTTTGCGATTTACACTCTAAACTTTAAAGTTGTTGCACTTTGCAACCCGAACAATAAATTTTATCGCATTTTCTACGTTTACTCCTCAAGGTCTTGTGATCTCGAAAATGGTATCGTGAGCTTTAGTTTATTAAGAATTTTTAATTATATTTATTATATTTATGTAATTAACAATTGGTGAGGAGAATTTCTCCAAGAATATGGATGCGGATAATTGTCCAAGATGTACACCTTACGGACCTATCGTAAAATTTTGGCGATGTATGCACAAGAACACCAGACAAGATATCATATTGGCAAAACCAATATGACGAAAAAAAGAACGCGCATGAGCCAACAGAAAACCCTAAGGCAAGGCGAAATGCAAGTGGCATGTCATATGAGTTTTACGGGCAAGAAACTGACCTTATATGTAGATCGATGAATCACCAAGAAGCGATTCATGAGAATGCCCATCAAAATCATGATTCCCGATGGAGTACTAGCATGGAACGAGATACTTCGGACACATCTAAGATCTCAAAAGATATTAGGAAGTCGAGGAAGATGGTGCGGATTATGGCAACCGCCATATTCATTTACCTACACAAGTTCATCAAATCCAAAACCGGATGGAGACGATGGTGAAATATCAAAGGAAACTCTTGAAATCCTTCCGATATTCAAAAGCGAGTCAAGAATCTAGAGGGAACAGACCCTTCCGGAAGAAAGAAGCGTATCGATTTGAGACAAGTCCTATTTACACCAAAAGGGAAAACCAACCAAGTGGTACGAAAAATGACATATGATGAAAAGCTTATTTCTATCATTAAAGGAAAATCCCTTACAAAGTAAAAGTGATGGATATGGAGAAGATAAATCTTAAAGATCTACACAACCTAGCAGAATCCTTAGCGAGATTAGGAATTGTAGATTTGAAGAAGAACACGGAGATGGATCGGCTTTGGTTACCTATGACCCACTAGGCCGACCAATTCCACCACCACGCCACGATGAAATCCCGACGTCGCGGAAAAATGCGGGTTCAAATCATGGAACCCGGGACGAGAGAATGCATCACGCTGGAGATTTCACCATAGGGATGAAACACTCTCGAACAGGAGCTCGACCACCTCTTGCGGGAACTCGACAACCTCTCTTGCGGGAACTCAACAACCTTTTAGAAGGCCAAATGTGTATCAAACGCCTTATGGAAGATCACATCTCGACCCAATACATCCATATGGGTTGATGCTAAATCTGATATCCCGATTTTAAAAATCGAGAAGTTTTCATTGATGAATGGGCATCGGCTATGAGGATTGCATTGCGGCGGTACCCTTGATCTTACGAAAGATTCCTTCATTTACTCCTTGAAATGAGTCTTGAGGGATCCGTAAGGATTGCATGGGATATGACCGGCAAGTATGAAAAGCGTCACAACAGAGAGAATCACTAAAAGGAATTGTCGATGATATGGAAAAATTATTCAAAATCCATTTTATCGGCACATGTTACTTTGAGGGATTAGAAAGAAGAAAGAAAGAGATATAAATAAGCCCTCTACAGCCTCAAGTTGCATGACATTTGTCATATTGACGAATATATCAAGTTTTTCACTTTGAGTGGTGGAAATCCAAGATTGGAGACAAAGAAGCTTCACAAATGGCTATTCTTTGCAAAGATTCCGAGTCCCCGGAGAGAAATGCCTATCGAGGAATACAAGGATGCAAATTTGGATCTGATGGCTAGAAGAATGTCTTTCCTAAAAGCCAAGCTATCCGAATGGTGCTATTAGCAAAGACTATACAGAATTACAAGAGATTACGAGGAATTAATAAATCGATTCCTCTATGTTGCGTAGACGATGATATTCCAACGGTTGTGGGAGGTCAACCTGTGGCATAAGAAGAATAAGGAGAGAAGCCATCCATGCCGTCGGGAAGCAACAACAAAAGAAATAGGTCTTCATGGAGACCTGAAGGTTCTCGTCAAAACAAAAAGCCCGAAGTTATAAATCGGGCAAAGACCAAAGACCAAGCGGGAGTAGAGCCTCGTCATCGTTTCTAATCAAGCAAGTACCAGCAGAACCCCAGGGATATGAACTTTCGTGCGAGCTCATACCGAGCTAATGAAAGTTTCAAGGGACTGTAATTGGCCGGACATGCGAGCAAGAGGGCATATTTCAACAGTTGCCCGGAGAATCATAAACGAGTCGAGTCGATTATTAAGCAACACCAAAATTTGAAGAAGCTGTCTATTATGAAGATTTGATCCGTGTATGATCTAGGTGTATCAATTTGAGGATCTACCCTCGGATGAAAGCATCTATGAAGAAGAAATCTATTCGATGATGGAAGTGAATCGATTTAGAATCGGAGTGAAGAAGAATTTCTTGAAAGAAATGGTTAGGGAGGATATGTCATGATTCCTCTCCCACACTACGGTTTCTCATAAGACTCTTATGAGAATTATGAAGGAAGATCCAAAGCTTCAGATATACGATGGATTTACAATTGGAGCTATGGAGAAGGCCTTGGATAAAATTGGGTTTCGATTAGAAAGCACCAAATTATCCACGAGTAACTAGTGGAGAATTTGCCATCCCAATGGAATTCACTTTGCAACTGATCGAGATGCGGTTGGTCCCTTACAGAGAAATCCAGGAGATCAAAAGCACACAAAAGAGATGTTGCCAACACACTTTCATGGATTCACATCGGATCCATAAGAGCCATTATTAAAGCAATATTCAAAGAAGGAATAGATTCGCCACTCAATCTTGCTATCTTTGACAAGCGAATCTCAAACCTCGTGGATTCGTGCCTTAGAAGCGATTCTGAGGCAATTTGTATGCGGGAAAATTGGCATTTAATGTGTATCCTAGAATTGCATACAATTTGGGAGATCGAGATTTCAACAGTCCTAACCGTTCATCAAGATTTCAAGAGAGTCGATTGGATGAAAGAAGAAAGCGCCTTACTCGATCACATACAAGATTTCATATGCTCTCTCGAATACACATCATTCAAGTATTCTTGAGAAAGGAATTTATTGAAGTCCCAAGAATTTTTGAGGACTTTCGAGGATAGTTCTACGAGAACTAATTGAGTCTCCAACAATAAAGGAGATTGACATGGAAATTCAAGATCAACCGATCTTCAACAAAAATCGAAGTCTTAGAGTTGAGCGAGGAGGATGTCTTTCCAACAAGACGAAATGATAAGTAGCATGCGTTTGGGAAGAAAAGAGACCGAGTATAATTCAACGTATTCCGGATGTTTTCAAAACACAAGGAGCCAAATGTCTAGAAAGATGGCGAGAAGTTGAAGTAATATTTGACATCACTCAAAAGGATAATATTTTTCCTTGTGATGTTCTATGTTATCTCCAACAACCTATAGTTGGAAGGTATCAAGGAAGCTTGAAGATAGGTGAAGTTGAGTATCGTCACAGAGTAGCAGGAAAATCTCGAGCGATTAATATTGGGGATTGAATTTCTTGAGGATCATAAACCTTGGGAAAGATTACAAGATGGAATGGAGTTCACAAGTGGCGGATAAAAGATACATAATCATATGACCACTAGCCCATTCTCCATATACATTTCTATCGAATGTTATGTCTTTGAATACAAGATCGAATATTTACGCCGCCTACATTGATTCGGAGCCTAATATGTACTTTGCAAAGTCGGATATTTTTCCTAAAGAAATTGGAGAAGATTTACCAGCTATTGCATGAAGGATTTCTCTAAAAGGATTCTTATCCTTAATCGAGGAATTAAACAAAAGCAAATTATGATTGAGGTGCATGTGGTACCCCATGGTACAAAGTGAAGACGCCACGAATCTATTTCCATGATACGGGTGAAGATGCTTTGCTAGGAAATAATTTTCTACAAACATTTAAGAGATTTACACAAGAAAATGAGACAAGAAGACTAATTTTCACAACAATATGTGGTCATAAGATCATGACCCAGAGATCAGAGATCGGGAAGCATTTTAAAAAATGCCTATTAATTTTCACAAAAGCATGGTGATGAAGCCAAATTTTGAAATCCAAAAATGGCGGATAAGAGAAGATTTGGTGATGTATTATTATCCTTTCGACAATATGGTTCAAGCAAAAGATATAAAAATGATGGGATAATGACGTGTATTCATTCGAGAATACAAGGAGAAGAACGAGTACCTCCGGAGGCTATTGCGGAATTGATGATGAGCCTAATGAAAAATCCACAGAGTGATGTTACAATAGAAGAACAAATATCACTCAAGATATCAAGAAGAAGATCCAAAGGAATTATAATGAAAATCCTTTGGCATGGTGGAATAAAAAACGAGCTCAAAGCATCCTTAAATGTTAAACCAGGAAAGGAGTTTGAGTTTAAGATTCAAACCAATCTTATGAATCGGGAGGATCATGAGGATATGCGAGAAGATACTTAAGGAATATCTTGAGCTTAAGTTGATTTCACCAGGAGTTTCTCCATATAATCTGTCCATGATTCTTAGTTAGAAACCATGGAGAAATTAAAAGAGAAAAGCGAAGACTTGTTATTAATTACAAAGGGATTAATAACATTATGGAGTTCGACAGATACTATATCCCAAGCGAGAGAACATCTCGGTTAACTTTATCAAAGGTGCCAAGATATTCTCAAAGTTCGATTGTAAGTCTGGATTTTACCAGATTAAAATGGAGGAAGAGAGTAAGAAGTTCACAACTTTCTCTACACCACAAGGACATTATATTTGGAATGTGATGCCGATGGGATTGGCTAATGCACCCCGGATATATCAAAAGAAGATGGATAATCTTTTCAAAGATTATTTCATTTCATGTTCGTGTATATCGATGACATTCTCGATCGCATCAAAGAACATGAAGGAGCATCTTAAATATTTAGAAATATTTTGAGGATGTTTGTCACAAGGAAGGATTAGTACTTTCTGAGAAGAAGCGTGATTGCAATAAGACAGATTGAATTCCACGGAATTGAAATCGATGAATTTGGAATCATCCTACAAAGCCATATTGTGGAAAAGATACAAGGATTTCGGATATGTTGAAAGACAAGAAACAACTTCAAAGTTTTCTTGGAGTTGTGAATTTTCTTTGGAATGTTCATAAACAATCTAGCACATTACGGGAAGGTGTTTAGTCCATTGCTCAAAAAAAGATGCTATATTCAAATGGGAAGATGAACATCAAGAAGGAATAAAACGACTTCAAGAAGTTTGTAAAAGCTTCCAAAACTTGTCATTCCACAAGACGAGGATGAATCGGTTCTATACGTAGATGCCAGTGATGATTGGTGGGCGGCGCGATTCTTACAAAGGCTACACCAAATGAAGAAGTGCCATGCGAGATAATGCGATGGTTTATTCACCCCAAATGAAGCAAATTGATGGCATATCAATGAGAAAGAATTCTTTGCGATCGAAAGGCTTTCAAAAAATGGCCTCTATTTTTATGGCTAAAAAGTTTACTTTAAAAATTGATAATTCAAGTGTCAAGGCTTTTCTCGAAAAACAAAATTGAATCAAAACCGAAAAAGGCTAGATTATTTAGATGGCAAGTGAATGTCAATATTATGATTATGATATTGTCATTATAAAATATCATGAAAATGTTCTTGCTGATTTTTTGACACGAGATGGAAGAACGCGTTCTTTGAGGTCCTTAAATGAATTTCACCGTTTGAGGCAGGGGAGTATGACCGTGGCCCAGTACGAATCGGAATTTCACCGACTGTCAAAGTACGCTTTGGGCTCCATAAGTACTGAGGCGGACAAATTGTATAAATTTACTCGAGGATTGAGATTAGATCTACAGAAACAACTATTGACAGTGGAAATGGATACATACTACTGTGCGGTTAGGCGCCCTCTCGTGTAGAAATGGGTTTGAACCAAATCGAGCAAATTCAACAAAACAAGGCATCGGGATCAAAGAGGCCTATAATTACGAAAATAATTAGGCCGTCTACAAAATTCCAAAAGGGTGGAACTGGATCGACTAACAACGGGAAACAACATGTACAAAGCATAACTTGCTCTCACTGCCGCAAGCCGGGACATACACCAGATCAGTGTTGGCGTAAACAAGGGAAATGCCTCAAATGTGGCAGCGATCAGCATCAACTATGTGACTGCCCAATGATTTCCACACCTGAAAACAAACCCGTACCACCTCATAAATCTAGGAATGGACCGAATAACCAAGCGAGGTACCAGCCGAGTATTTGCCTTGGCAGGACATGATGCTCCCGAAACAACCAATGTGGTGGAAGGTACGCTTCTAGTATCTAACCATTATGCTAAAAGTCTTTATTTGACCCCGGGTCATCACACTCATTTATTGCACCACATTACGTACAACATGTTTATACATGCATGGAGCGTATGCCTATATGCTTAGAAGTATCAACTTCCATGGGCGCAAGCCAAATAACGGATGTTATGTATAAGGCATGCGAAATAAAGATTGGTGATGTGACCTTTCCTGTTGATTTGATTTTGTTGCCTATATCTGAGTATGATGTTAATTTTGGTATGGATTGGTTGTCTACATATCATGCACAAATGGACTGTCATCATTAGACTATTAAGTTATGTGAACCTGGAAAGCCTATAGTAGAATTATCGGGAAGAGCACGAGTCAAGATGGCTCCAACCATTTCTGCCATTAAGGCTAGGAAAGCAATCACAAAGTGGGCACGTGGATACTTGGTATTTGTAACTAACAAACCTAAAGTAGAGACTCAAATCCATGAAGTGCCTATAGTGTCGAATACCCGCATGTATTTCCACAAGGACTCACCGCCCCTACCTTCCGGTAGGGGAAATCAATTCACCATTGAGGTCTTCACCGGACGTAATGGAAACAACCAAAAAAACAAATTGAAGACGATATCGATGATAATACCCGGAAATATTTTAAGAGGAATTTGGGGACCAAATTCTTTTAAGGAGGGGTGAATGTGACGCCCCGAATTTTAGCGACGTGAGATACGACGTTGTTTAGTGATTTATTTATTTAGTTAAGTAACACGAACCCATTATTAATGAAATGTGACCCAATTCTTATTTATGTATTCCTTCCAATGCCAATTACGCCTTTCTCATTTTCGAGCCTAATGATTTTTAATTCCTTCTCCAAAGTATTAATACTTGATCGATTGACTACGACTTTAGAAATATTGGACCATCGATAATTTAGGAGTACATTTCAATCCTTCTCCAAATATTTCACCTTATTCAAATATATATATATATAATTTTGTTATTTGACATCCATATTTTATCTTTCTATATTATATTTATATATATATATATAATCACATATATATACCTACCTTTGTTTAAAAAAATCAAATATATATATAATCCTTGCCTCAACTTTCGGCTATAGCTCCATATATAGGGGAATAATTTTGTCTTTCTTCCATTAATCCAATGATAATAAACAATTGAGCAAGACAAGAAAATCATCCTCCTACAAACCATACCTTTCGGCCATTAGGATTAGGGTGGGATCCAATTTTGTTTTTCCTCCAACAATTCAATGACAAATAAACAATTGTCCAAGACAAGGAATTATCCTCCTACGAGCACCATACGGCCACTAGGATTTAGGGGGAATCCAATTTTCTTCCTCTATCTAATCAAACATTCCAACCTTCTTCATTTCATCCTTGAACAAGAACACACCCAAAACACTTCCAAAAAAACTCTAAGGTGGTCGAAAATTACCAAGTAATGTGAGAATTTTTTCCTCTGTTTTCATTTTTACCTCTTTGAAACTTCAAATATACCTCCAATTCCTAACATGATGAATCATTTTTTTGCTCCTAGTATATTATTTCTTGAAGAATTAGATACCTAGACTTGACTACAAGATTGAAGAAGAAATTCAAAGACTACACTCTTTAAGGTGAGAAAATTTTGGTTTAGCATTTTCCTCTTGACATCATGAAGAATTAATTTTTGACTCAAGGATATGAATTTTCGGAGCTTAGGGGCTGACCTACACCATCTCAAGTTGAAGTTAGAAGCTTGAAGAAAAATTTCCTTTTGGAGACTACTTGAGGATATTAAGGTAAAAATTAACCCATTTATTTTAAGATATTTTCCTTGGACTTGAGACCTCAATTTTAACACCAAAATATGGATATATTGACATTTAGGGACTGAACTTTGAGAGTTAGAACCAAGAGCTTGGATTCTTAAGAAGATCTCCATTTTAAACCACAACCCGAAAAGCTACTACGAGGTGGGTGAAAAATATTTCTACAAAAATACATCATTCTTTCTACTAGTGCACAAAAATGCATGTTCATGTGAAAATATGATATTTTATGAATTTTATCAAGTATTTATGAGATTTATGTTTTAATGAAATTTTGAGAAAATAAAAAGATGGGTATGATATTTTTCTTGCATAAAATGTTGATAAATTGCTCATCATTATGCCTTTATAATTTATGATGCTATGAATGTTCAAATATATTTTAGAAATGTTTAAAATGAGTTTTTATATGTTATTGGAATTCTGGACTTGTAACTTATGCAAGAAAAAAATCGAAGCTTGGGTTATTTTTGCAATTATTGTGAAATATTGGGTCAAAAGTGTAAATATAAAAAAAACTGTAAAGGCCACCTCCGAAAATTCGAAATATTGGACCCAATAATCTGTAAATTTCATATATGAACTGACTTGAAAGATTGGGACCCCTTCCGGCAAGAAAATACAATAAGGAACAAGTTTAATATCAAAATGTAAAATTGTAAAACTTAAAGGACCAAAAAAGTAATTTTTGAAACTGGGGCAGTCAAGGTATCTTGAAAACTTGCAGATTTATTTAATATGGTATTTCAAACCTTTAGTTCAAATTTCATAACAATCCAATTTGAAACGAGCCTTTAACTACAAAAAATCGCTTTTGAGCCAAAATTGTAAATTTCAAAAATGAGGTACCTAACTTTCAAATTTTTGAAACTGTTTTTACCACAACTTATTACTATCCAAAGAAGTTCTTTAAAATTAGAATCACCTCAAAATCCTTCCCGGTTTAAGAGTTAACAAATTTTAAAATATCAAGTCAAAAATCGAAATTTTTGGAAACTAGAGGACTAATCTGCAAATTTTTAAAATCTGTCCCGAGCCTCTGGAAAATTTAAATCTCTGGAAATTTAGAAATTTTTGAAACTGACCTTACCCTTTTCCGAGTCCGAAATTGAAACTTATCGAATTTTAAAACCCGATAAAGGAATATTTTCCTTAGTAAAAATGATTTTTATTTTAAAATTTGCTAAGGACCTTGAAATTGATATTTTCTAAATTGGCTACCTTATAAAAATTTTAAGATATAATTTTTGTACTTATCTAATAAAAATATCGATCTTGAACATAATGCACCGAACCGAATATTAAAACCGCTAGATTATCCGCCCGATAACTAGACCGCGAGTTTTATTTTGAAATAAATACCGGATATCATGTGACCAAGATCACTCCGGACTCGCTAACTGATTTTATCAAATTTTCGAACGAGCAAGATAGTACTTGGAAGAGAAATTTTGAAGTGAAAATTTAAGTGAAACGTAAAGTGGAAGTAAAAATGAAGTGAAATATGAAGTGAAGTGAAACTTGAAGTGAAACGTGAAATTTAAAGTGAAATGTGAAGTGAAATGTGAAGTGGAAGTGAAAATGAGAATGAAAGTGAAAAGTAAAGTGAAAATTTAAAGTGGGATAATTCGCTTGGCTTTATCCAAGTGATGTGGGATAATTTGCTTTTGGCTTTATCCAAGTGAAGTGGGATAATTTGCTTCGGCTTTATCCGAGTGGGATAATCTGCTTCGGCTTTATCCAAGTGAAGTGGGATAATTTGCTTCGGTTTTATCCAAGCGATGTGGGATAATTTGCTTCGGCTTTATCCAAGTGATGTGGGATAATTTGCTTCGGCTTTATCCAAGTGGCGTGGGATAATTTGCTTCGGCTTTATCCAAGTGGCGTGGGATAATTTGCTTCGGCTTTATCCAAGGAAAGTGGATAATTTGCTTGCTTTATCCGATTGAAAGTGGAAGTAAATTTAATAAAATATTAATAGTGTTTGACTAATTCTCGACCAATCTAACATAATGGTTAATTGAAAATCTTTATACAAACAACGAGACAAAGTCATATGCACGTCATGCATTATTTTTCATGAAATGATTTTCCGTGCATAAACGAGCCACACTCGCACACCAAAGACCCACCTCGAGAATTTTTGTTCTCACCCCACCTCTTTTATCAACCGGATGATGAAGAGTTGTATCGGGGCAATGGCGACGATGGATCTCAAGACGTAGCTTAGTTATTTATTGTATTATGGACTTCATTAAGGCGATGGATTTTATTTGTGATGATTTAGACTTTGAACTTATTTAATGTAATAGCGGGCGTAGGACCCTGGAGAACAATTATTATATTGTATTATTATTTTTCTAGATTCCGCTGTAACCATACTCCGAAGTTCTTTGGGCGACTTCAACAGTGACAAATCCATTTCTAGTCAAATACGAGTATGCCGATTCACTCAAGAACAATTGTTCTTAAGCGGCTGCAAGGGCCTCTCCTCCAGTCGCATCTCCCACGATGCAAAAAGGGGCGAATAGAGAACGGAGCTCTAACCCGGAGGTTATGGATTCAAGTACCATAATCACAAGTGTTGCGGTGATGCATCCCCGAGGTGTACAAATCGTAGAATGAATGTTGAAGCTCCGGTGTCAAAACCCGAGTCTTCAAGTCAACCCAAAGACCTGCGGGGTAAAAGAGGGAGAGTTGAATCTTAGGCCATAGACAGGAAAATCTAAGGTTCAAACTGACGAGATTAAGGTTTCTCCTATGCGGTATATCAAAAACAATGGGGGAAATTAGTTACAAGAAGATGTATTAACCTAGAAAAAACAATGGTTGATATCTCGGTAGTATCCCGAGTTTGTATGAAACCGGAAGTCATCCAAATGAAGTACGGGAATGGTATACTTTTGGAGCTCTTGCTTTAGTCTATCTTTGTAGGTCCCAGGGATGTGAGTAAGGTTTAGAAGGGGGATTGAATAAACCTTACCAACTTTTCGATTTTAGTCCTTTTAAAATAATACGAGTTAATTACACAACTAAGTCCTTGAGGACAACTAAATTTGTTAATCACCGAGTTAGCCACTCAACGACTCGAAAGAGTTGTTGATAGAATAACTCATCTATTTAGACTAAACCTTAACTTGGGTTGTGATGAGTTTTTCAAATGAAAGACTTAACACCCTTGAATTTGATTTAACTTTGTTTTAACACTTGGTTTTAGCACTTTGTTATTTATCGTTGGATAGCAAATTATCAAACAGATATAAAATATGTGTGCGGGAATATAAATATCTTTGAAATGTAAATGACACAAGTAAATTTTATAGAGGTTCAAGATGGGGTAATTCTTCTACTCCTCTTTCTCCAACTCCCGGAGGAATCCACTAAGTAATGATCAGTACAAAGTGGTTATCGATCCAGAGACAAGTCTTGATCATGCAACTGACTTGCTCCTTGGACTCGATGCTGGAGATGCCTTGGTCACACAAATGCTTCTCGTCGACTCGAAAGCTTCTTCACAGGTATACGCCTTGCTACTTTAGCTCACTTTCTCAAGCTTCTTGTATTTGATCACAAAGCCCTCCAATAACTTGAGATTGGTTCGACCTTGAACCTTCCTACAATCCTTCTTGGAAAGTATACCCCTTTTGATTCTTCAAAAGTTTCCTCTTCAATAGTTTGAAGTTGTCTTTCCTTCACAGCTTGGTGTTGGATCGATTTTCTTCGAGATTTAGGCTTGAGATTTTGCTTGAATAACTTGAGAATATTTTTGCGGGTTACTGATATGAATGTTGCTTGTTATCTCGGTGTGTAACGTAACCTTTTCTCAATGTGATTCCTCAGCCTTTTATAGTGAATCTTTCAAAAATCTGCCCGTTGAAGAGATAGGTTGATTTTCAAAAGTCACTTGTGTTCCTTGGCTTGTCTTTTCTTGGTCTTGATCTTGAGATGTAGACCTTTCCTCGTATTAAATGAATATCCGACTTTTCGTGTTCGACACGAGGTGAAGTGCTTCCCATTGGTTTATTCCTTTTGCACGCTTCGGGATTGAGCATTTTAAGACATGGCAACATGGAAGTATTACTTATTTAAGTAATGTTCTTGACTTTTGTGCAAAGGATTCTTTTCGCTTAACTCCTCTTTGCACCGCCTTTTCCCCAGTGACTTGAGTCTCTTCTAATGATTAAAAGACTCATCCGTAACTTCAACTTGTGTTTTGGCTTCTTGGATTGACTTAATCGACTCTTCACACAAATGTCCTTTAGCTATTACGTCTTGATCGAGTCCTTGGTCTTCTTCCTTGGCCATACTCGGTTGTTCCTCGGTGAGTCTTCACTTCACTTCTTCATTGACTTCTTGTATTCCCAAACCATAGTGACTTGACTTAGCTCATTCAAATTTTTAACTATTACAATGAGAATTACAAGGAAAATGGGGTGCCAACATTCTAATCTAAGTTCTACATCACAAGATTGAAGACCATGAAAAGGCAAGCCAACGAACACAAGTGACTTTTGAAAATAAGCCTATCTCTTCAACGGGCAGATTTTTGAAAGTTCACTATAAAAGGCCGAGGAATTACTTTGAGAAGAGGTTACCTTGAATACCGAACCTAGCGCACTGAGATAATAAGCAACATTTATATCAGTAACTGCAAAATATTCTCAAGTTATTCAAGCAAAATCCTCAAGCCTAAATCTCGAAGGAAATCGATCCAACACTAAGTTGTGAAGGAAAGACAACTTCAAACTGTTGAAGAGGAAACTTTTGAAGAATCAAAAAGGGGTCTACTTTCCAAGGAGGATTGTAGGAAGGTTAAATGTCGAACCAATCTTAAGTTATTGGAGGGCTTCGTGATCAAATCCAAGAAGCTTGAGAAAGTAAGTCAAGTAGCAAAGCGCAAAGCCTTGTGAAGAAGTTGAGTCGGACGAGAAGCCACCTATGTGATCAAGGCATCTCCAGATGAGTCCCAAAGGAGCAAGTCACTTTGTGTGACCAAGACTTGTATCGGACCGATAACCACTCAGAAATTGATCATTACTTAGTGGATTCCTCCAGAATTGGAGAAGAGAGGAGTAGAAGAATTACCCCATCTTCGAACCTCTATAAAAATTATTGTGTCATTTACATTTCAAAGATTTTATTTCTCGCATACTCCTTTCATATCTGCATGATAATTTTCTATCCAACTAATAAGTAACAATTGCTAAAACCAAGTGTTAAAACAAAGATAAAATCAAATTCAAGGGTGCTAAGTCTTCCATTTGAAAATCTCATCACAACCAAGTTAAGGTTTAGTCTAAACAAATGAGTTATTCTATCAACAAATCTTTTCGAGTCTGCATTGAGTGGCTAACTCTGTGATTAACTAACATAGTTGTCCCTCAAGGACTTAGGCTGTGGAATTAACTCGTATTATTTTAAAAGGACTAATCGAAAAGTTGGTAAGGTTTATTCAACCCCCTTCTAAACCTTACTCACACCCTTGGGACCTACAAGTGGTATCGTGAGCGGTTGGTTCATTGAGCCTTCCGCACTTCTTGAACTAGATCTCCAATCTTTCAAAGAAATTTTTAACACTTGTTCTTTCAAAAGCTATTTTTATTCAAAAAGTTATTATCATGGAAGCAAATTTAACACGCATTTCAATGTTCATTATTGAGGAGTTTGGTGATGGAAAATTCATATGCGAGCTCATCTATCTCGCTTTACATGACGAAATGTGGCTAGTGATAGAGGATGGGCCACCGCAAATATTGAAAGTGAACAACGCGCAAGGAGAGAAGCATTGCAGTGAAGGAGAAGAAGTTGTGGGTGAGGCAAGACCAGCCTTAGCTGAAAAACCAAGGACCGAATGGACCAATGATGACAAAGAGATACAATTTGGACAATATGGCCAAGGATATTCTCTACAAGACTGGACAAAGTAATGTACAATAAAGTCAAGTCATGCAAAACAACAAAAGAAATGCGGGATAAACTAACTTCAATTTGTGAAGGATCGAAACAAATTAAAGAAAACAAATTATCTGTTGTTGTTCAAAAGTTTGAAAACTTTAAAATGCTTGCGGGTGAGACAATGGATCACCGGATGCTAGATTCACTGAAATTACAAATGCGCTCTCAAAGACTTGGAAAGGAATACACACAAAAAGAGATGTGTATGAAGATCCTAAGGAGCCTCTCGTGAATGGGAAATGAAGACCATGGATCTAAGCACTCGATGGACCTATCAAAAACATCCAATCATGAGATATTCTAAGACCTCAAAGCTTATGAATTTGAGCCGAGAAGAAAGAATAAAGAGTAGACAGTTGTACCCAAAACAACCGCACTTATAGTCAATGATGGGTAGAGAGTCAAGTCAAGGAAGCCATTGACCAGGAAGAGATTGCCCTTATGGTTAAAAGATTCAACAAGTTCTTCAACAAGAACTACAAAAGAAATAAAGGTGAATCCTCCAGAGACATTCACTCCCTCCAAGTCAAGGAAGATAGGCCACCCAAGAGAGTCGAGCATCAAAAGGTTGAATATCAAATAGTGATAACTCCAAGAACGGAAAGAGTCGATCAAAGAGTTGAGAACCCGTGTTGGAACTGTAGACAACCAGGACACTTTGCTATTGATTTGTCCATACCCGATGAGTCAATAAATATAGAAATGAAGAAGAAAGAGAGTCTTCGAGAAAGAAAGAAGACGGGAAAAGAAAAAGACATGTTGGTTGTAGAGATCCGAGACAACTAAGTCTAAACAAAAAGCGACTTTCGAAAAGTAGTGAAGTGACTACTCATGTGATTACTCAAGAAGAAGCAATGATCTGTCTAATGGCTAAAGAACAAGATCAACTCCGACCAAGAAGATGAGGTACACTCTAACTCATCTCACTCGTTCTAGTGATAGTGATTGTGACACACACACTTCATCACCCACCGATCTTTATGATTTATTAGGCAAAATGATGAAAGACTTTGAGCACATTAAATCCTCACACACTATTAAACGAGGAAAAACCAGACTCAAAAGCCAAAACTCACAAAATTTGGCTAAGGAGTTTGAGTACTCTAAGTCACATAGCCGATGATAACAAAGAGTCAAGGTGAAAATGCTAAACTAATAAAGCGAGAGATAGTCATTATAGAAAAGAGGAACATGGCCTCAAAAATGTGATTGCATCATTTACAAAGGCATCTAAATCATTGGATGACCTTATTATGAGCCAAAAAGAGTGTGGAGATAAGACATGCATAGGATTCAATTCCTTTTGTGCACAAATCGAAACTCCCGAGTGATTTTCGAAAAAGGATCTTCAAGTAATGAATCATCTCAAAAATCCAAGACACCAAATGTTGCACCCACATTCACTCCAAAGCAAAATCACAAACAAACTGGCCTTAGAAATAAAGGAAAAGGAAAAACAACCGATTGAGTATCTTTGAGAGGGACAAATTTGAGAAGAAATCCAAAGAGAGTTCATCAAAGAAACTCTAAATAGGAAGTACTTTTCTGTGAAGAATAAACAGAGCTACCAAAACCTGTTTGATACATGTTTTTATCTTAATTTTGATGATTTTATTTTATCACCAAAACAATGTTTTTAAAGGTTGTCCAAATACTCCTAAATGATTTAAAATGGTTTTAATATTTTCCGAAGTATTTTCTCAAGTTTATTTTTGATAATAATGGACAACACTTTTAATGATTTTTATCAATGAGTTTTTACTCCTAAAACAAGATTTCTAAATACTCTCGATTGGTTTAAAATGTTTTTACTAAATTTTCGGAGTATTTCTTGAGTTTTATTTTCGACAAAAATTGGACAACATTTACGTCTCGTGGTCGACCAAATTCAGCTCTATAGGGCAACCCATACCTCAAGATGTTTTCGAAACAGAAAATGAGACGGAGTAAAAAAAAACAAGCGGTCGACCGACGCCGGCGTCGACGGTCCGTCGACCGTCGCCCACGGCCGACCGTACACGAAAGTTTGAAATTGAAACAGAACTTCTTTTCTCTATTTTTACACTTAGGGGACCGGTTGAGGCAGGGGCCGACCGGTCGAAGCCTCGTCGACCGACCGGCCGCCTGTTGTAATTTTCAAAGTGTTCATTTTTCTCTTATTTAAATGCGACGGTCGCCTGTGTATTGACAAACAAAAATATGACCGTTTGACAATGAGACACATTTCCTTAAATTGTGGGATTGATTTCTATGACTATATTCTTGATTTTAATTGTATTTTTCTCAGTAGATTTTCAATCCCCAAGAGGAGCCTATGCTTGATCAATCATTTCCTATAAATAGAGGAAGTTTTGGAGCAACCGAAAACAACAATTGAGATACAACACAACAAGATACACTTCAAGCAAACACTTGGTCTTTCATTGTTTTTATTCTTGTTGTAAAATTGCCTAGCTTATCACTTTCACATCTTTGAGGTCTAGGCTATTCTTGATTACACCTTGCACTCAAATTGTATTATTCATTATTGAGTTGTAATCTTGATTTTTGGTTATCATTCAAACACAAGATATCCTTGTGAGTGTTCTTGTGGTAAGAACACACTTGGATGATCTAGGTGATAGGTGAAGAAGATTGTGGTGATCTTCTTATTGAGGTGTTGAAGAATTTGGTATTCTTCCAGGTTGAAGATTGTGGTAATCTTCACAAGGTGCCGTTAAAGGAAGATTGTGGTAATCTTCAAAGGAGATTGTGGTAATCTCCAAAGGTGGTGTTGAAGAAGAGTGTGGTGCTCTTCAAGGTGTTGTAAGTTGAATTTGTATTAATTTTGGTAATTAATAAAATTCTTTTTCTTTTCAAATCCATCCCTGATATCTTTGGGGTGGTAGAGATTAGGCCCTAGGTGGGTTGAACCTCTTTAAATCGACGTGTGTTGTTTACATTCCGCACCTTGATTATTTTGTTTGAGCATTCGATTGTAAAAAGAGGGCGAAATCGAAAAGATGGAGATAATCTATTCACCCCCCCTCTAGATTATCGTAGCCGCTTGGACTTACAAGTGGTATCAGAGCCAAACTCTTTGGCAAGCTCGTTTCACATCGCGAGTGAAGAGAAACGATCGACGGCTACGAACGAAGCTCATCTATCCGGCACCTCCACCACCAAGCCACCACTATTTGATTCCAAGAATTTTAATTTTTGGAAAGAAAGAATGGAATGCTATCTACAAGGTTGCGGGTTCGACATTTGGAACACTGTCATTAATGGAGAATCCATTCCGACGAAAGATACACCATACACCTCAAAAGGCTTCAAAAAGCTCAATGATGAAGAAAAGAAAATCATCTCCTTAAACGGTAAGGCTTTAAACATTTTGTATTGTTCATTTACTAATTTAGAATATGAACATATTGTAGGAATAAAGTCGGCACATGAAGTATGGAAAATATTAGAAGCCATCTATGGAGTATTTGCAAATGAAAGGAGTTAAACAAAAGCATCTACTTCTCAAGATCATACAAGCTCAAATCTAAGGAATAAGCCTCCTACAACTTCCAATTATGAAGAAGTTGAATATTGTTTTATGGGCATCAATGAAGAAAATGAGGTATGTCTTAAACCCTCTACTTCCTATGATATTGTCATTCAAAATGATTATAGTGATTTACAAAATGATTATGATGAACTTCAAAATGAATTCCAAAGCTTACTTGTTAGATACAAAAATTTGAAAAAGGAATTCAATATTTTGAAAAATGATAAGGATAGTTTATTTACTTCTTATGAATCACTATCATGTGCTCACACCACCACACTTGACAAGATTAGAAACCTTGAAAAAGAAAATAGTACTCTTGTTGAGAATATTGATTGCATGAAAAAGGATTTATTAAAATCCAACTTGAGTACCAATAAAATGTCCAATATTGTTGATATTCATAATTGTGATAAAGGACTTGATCATAAGCCTAATGTTGTTAATCATATGAAAAAGGATCAAGTCACTATGCATATTGGTCATTATGCTTCTAGAATTATTACTTGTTTTTATTGTGGCAAAAGGGTCATACGGCTAATTCTGTCGGGCTAAAATAGCTCTAAATATTGTTGGAGACCTAAAAGTCTCAAAGCTAATCTTAAAGGACCCAAACACATGAGGTACCACAAAACAATGTGCTATTAGGTACCCGCAAAGCAAAAATCGGAGAAAATTCATGCCACCAAGAAAACATCAAATGAACGTTTCATTTGATCAAAGAAGGAGAAACTACTCTCAACAAAGCCAATTTCCAAGAAGAGCGTATAATCAAAAATGGGAAGAACACAATCCTTGAAATGGCAAAGACATCATCAACAAGATGATTTTCAAAGAAGAAGAAACCATCAACCATGGGAAGGTAACCAATCTTGGAAATGGAGAAGTCATCATCAACAAAGTGACTTCTCAATGGGAAAGATATCATCAACAATGGGAAAGACACAACCCATGGAAACGGCGTAATTGGTAAACCGTATCTCCCCATTTGTATATGCATTTTATTTCTAAATCTATGCATACTTTTAATTGTGTCTTAATTGCAAAATGAATCTTCAAGTATTTATTTTTAATATAGGTCTCTTATATATTTATGAGTTTCAAAATTTTTAAAAGAGGCCTTGCATGATTTTCTAAAACTCTTGAGCATTTTATTAGACTTATGTGGCTTATTATCTCTTATGAAATCTTATAGCATAAGCTCTTTTTGATATCTCATATTACTTGCCTACACTTGTATTTTCTATGCAAATGTTGTCTAAGAATTGTGTAGGATACATATTTCATACTCATTGGCTATTACGTCATCAAGTTTCTTAAACCATCGAGGTATGTCTACTCGTATTTTTCTTTAAACTCGATTTTATGCTTATGCACATATCTTTCAAGATATTTCATTTTGATCCGTTAAGTGCCCCTAATTAATCTTGCAAATATTTTCTTTTAAAAGGCACTACGTGTTTAGTCTCGATTTTTCGTTTATATGTTTTCCCAAAATCCATATTTGTTGGATATAGTCCAAACTTATATTTTTGCAAAGTTTTAAAACTTTTGGGGTGAAAAATTGTATTTTGGAAAACTCCGGGAGAAAGAAAAATCACCGGGGCCGGTCAAAGCGGGGCGGCCGGTCATACTGCACATCGGCCGTCGCCCCATACCTCGGCCGGTCGCCCAGGCCATTTTTGCTAGTTAAAAACTTTCTGTCTTCGTTTCAAAAAATGCAGACGCAAGATTTTCCCTAAAACCCTATAACAAATGCGTTCTTCAT
Organism: Rehmannia glutinosa; assembly: GCA_016081115.2. Classification (NCBI taxonomy): domain Eukaryota; kingdom Viridiplantae; phylum Streptophyta; class Magnoliopsida; order Lamiales; family Orobanchaceae; genus Rehmannia; species Rehmannia glutinosa. The sequence goes on from CM071924.1 coordinate 9,306,464, forward strand.
CCTCTTTCCTTAAAAATCTTCAATTCTTCATCATTTTTCACGATTCTTGTTGCTAATCTTCTTATTTTCACAAGAATCTTACACATATGGCACCTCCAAGAAATTCTACAACGAAATCCTCAAAAGAGGAGAAGGAGGCAAAGGGGTGAATCTTCTTCCAATCCACAACAAGATGATATTCTTCAGGAGACTATCAAAATCGAAACTACGGAAGAGGAGATTGCCGAATTAAGAGCGGGGTTTCAAAATCGAGCATTCATTGGGACTCTAGTAAGTTATCACTCCTCTACGAGCCTCCTCTAGAGCTAATAGATTTCGATTCTTAAATAAACTTGCGGAGGAACATTATGAGAATATTGGATTGAATGATAAGAAAATTGCGTGCACTCGTATGGTTCGTTTTCAAGCTTTTCATGATGAATTTCCGGATATTAGAGCTTATTTTGAAATTCAAGGATGGGTTTCACTTTGGGATAATCCGTGTTTGCACTATGATGACGAGCTTATAAAACTTTTCTATGCAAATATGTGGATTGTTGATGCTACGATAGATAATCCTTTGGAACTTCACACATTTGTTAATGGTAGGCATTTTTCATGGACATTGGCGATATTTGCGATCACTTTAATGTGCCAAATGATGGAGTAGTCTATGTGGATTGCGCTCATTGGGATGATAACGTTTTCGGTGTTTCACTAGATGATGTGAAAACCTTTTTTAGGAGTATATCCCGAAGTGACATACTCGGCAATGCCGCCAAATTATCGGATTATATCTATCATTTGCTCTATTGTGTTTGTGGAAAGGAAGTAAAACTTCCAAGCAATCTTGAACTCTTTCTTACCTATAAGATTGTTCAAGGAGAAAGAGTAAATTATGGGGCAATCTTTGTGTATTGCTTGTTGGAATCTAGAAAGCTTACCAAAAAAAAATATACCTTGGGTAATTTGATTTGCCGTCTCTATATTTATCGGGATACCCAAAAATTAAATGAATACCAAAATTCGTCACAATGATTTTGATAATGCCAACATTCTACAAATGGTAAGAATGCGACGACATTTACCACGGGTTCCTACCAAAGCCGCTAGGGGGCGTGCCCGACATCAACAACAACCTCGGGATGATTTCTTTAATGACAATGAGGTTGAAAATATTGGAAGAGGTGAGTTTAACGAACAAGGAGATGATGTGGGGAATGAAGAGGAAAATGAAGAAGAGAATGTGGGAAATGAACAAGAAATTAGGGAGGAAGGAGTTGAAGATGAGTCGGATGTAGAGGATCTTAATCTCAAAGAGAAATGGCCAAAGTGGAAAGAGAAACATTTAGAGATGTGGCCTCTCTTAGAAAAGAGCTCCGGGTTGTGAAAAAGGAAAATTCCAGTTTGAAGAAGTCAATCGGAAAATTGAAGAAATTTATCAAAGATCTCATTCCCGGAACTTGCTTCTCCTCGGATGAGGAATGATGTTACCCCACCCCTTTACTTTCTAGCATTTTCATTAATGATGTTTTGTATTTTGATGAACTTTTGTAGAACTCATTTGTACTAATGATATTTGCTTGTTTTCTTAAAGGGTTAAAATTGCAAGTTGATAATGACTTGTGAATGATCATGGAGTATTTGATGGTAAAAATACTCTAAAGCATTGTTTGATAATTGGTATGAAGTACTTGATGGTAAAAGTGCTTCTCTTATTGCTTTGATCATTATGCTTAGTTGGATATGTTGGGACATTTGACATTTGATACATGTATTGTTTAAGGCATGACTTATTACTTGATAGATGTTCAAATTTTTGGCATTTGTAATGCCTTGATCATTCTTAGCTTATCTCAATTGGGTTGAACCCTTGAGAATCTACTTTGAGCTTTTTATTTGATGAACACATGTTGCATATATTGCATATGATCTTTTTGAGTTTTGGAATGAGGATGATTGATGATATGAAAATTTTTGGCTTGAAACCTTTACAAGGACTACATGCAACCTCTTTTATTTTTCATGCACACAAGGTGTTTGTTGAAATGTCGCAATGAAACTTTCAACTTCTACATGATTCTCTTGCTTCAAAATGTCTTAGAATCTTTTTGAAATCATGTTTTTAGCTTACTATAAGCTTATGGATCTCTTATGTTTCAATTCTCCCATTTTCCTTGGAGTATTATGCTTTAATTGATCAACGGTTTTAAACCGCTCCTTTGGCGCACTTTGATATTATTGTATGGTATTTTCACCATCCTAACATTCCTTTTGATGATTCCAAAGGGGGAGAAACAAGATATTGGCTCATTAGCTCAAAGAAGCTAATAAAAGCTTGTCATAAAAGCTATAAGCTATGGCTCATAAAAGCCATAAGTTGTGATTTGTTCTTAGTCCAATTGTTGCTTGATGGACTTATATTATTGTTTAATGATGTTTTGTGACAGGGGGAGCTTATAAGCTCTTGAACAAATTGTAAAAGCTAAAGCTTTTAGCTTATGGATAATTGCTTTTACATTATTCTTGATGTGCTTGTTGATAGGGGGAGCTTGTGCTTATTATTGAAAAATATTTACTCCTACTTGGTGGTTGCTTTAATATTTTCGGTAATTTTGGTTGCTTCCAAACGGTCAAATGTTTTTACCGGAAAATCATTTCTAAAATTGCTCTCTTAGTTTGTGTAAAAATTGTTTTGGTTTGTAATCATCAAAAAGGGGGAGATTGTTTGATACATGTTTTTATCTTAATTTTGATGATTTTATTTTATCACCAAAACAATGTTTTTAAAGGTTGTCCAAATACTCCTAAATGATTTAAAATGGTTTTAATATTTTCCGAAGTATTTTCTCAAGTTTATTTTTGATAATAATGGACAACACTTTTAATGATTTTTTATCAATGAGTTTTTACTCCTAAAACAAGATTTCTAAATACTCCCGATTGGTTTAAAATGTTTTACTAAATTTTCGGAGTATTTCTTGAGTTTTATTTTCGACAAAAATTGGACAACATTTGTCTCGTGGTCGACCGGTCGCCCTATAGGGCAACCCATACCGAAGATGTTTTGAAAGCAGAAAATGAGACGGAGTAAAAAAAACAAGCGGTCGACCGGTCGCATCTGGCGTCGACCGACGGTCGGCCGACTCGCCGCCAATGATCGGCCGGTACTGAAAGTTTGAAATTGAAACAGAACTTCTTTTCTCTATTTTTACACTTAGGGGGACCGGTTGAGACAGTGGTCGACCGTCGAAGCCTCGTCGACCGGTCGCCCTGTTGTAATTTTCAAAGTGTTCTTTTTCTCTTATTTCTGTGCGACCGGTCGCCCTGTGTATTGACAGCAAAAATATGACCGTTTGACAGCAGACACATTTCCTTAAATTGTGGGATTGATTTCTAACAGCTATATTCTTGATTTTAATTGTATTTTTCTGTAGATTTTCAATCCCCAAGAGGAGCCTATGCTTGATCAATCATCTCCTATAAATAGAGGAAGTTTTGGAGCAACCAAAAACAACTATTGAGATACAACACAACAAGATACACTTCAAGCAAACACTTGGTCTTTCATTGTTTTTATTCTTGTTGTAAAATTGCCTAGCTTATCACTTTCACATCTTTGAGGTCTAGGCTATTCTTGATTACACCTTGCACTCAAATTGTATTATTCATTATTGAGTTGTAATCTTGATTTTGGTTATCATTCAAACACAAGATATCCTTGTGAGTGTTCTTGTGGTAAGAACACACTTGGATGATCTAGGTGATAGGTGAAGAAGATTGTGGTGATCTTCTTATTGAGGTGTTGAAGAATTTGGTATTCTTCTAGGTTGAAGATTGTGGTAATCTTCACAAGGTGCGTTAAAGGAAGATTGTGGTAATCTTCAAAGGAGATTGTGGTAATCTCCAAAGGTGGTGTTGAAGAAGAGTGTGGTGCTCTTCAAGGTGTTGTAAGTTGAATTTGTATTAATTTTGGTAATTAATAAAATTCTTTTTCTTTCGAAATCCATCCCTGATATCTTTGGGGTGGTAGAGGATTAGGCCCTAGGTGGGTTGAACCTCTTTAAATCGACGTGTGTTGTTTACATTCCGCACCTTGATTATTTTGTTTGAGCATTCGATTGTAAAAAGAGGGCGAAATCGAAAAGATGGAGATAATCTATTCACCCCCTCTAGATTATCGTAGACGCTTGGACTTACAAAACCCCGGAAGTTTTATCAAAGAAACACATATAACGGGAATGGTAGAAACTACCCAAGCCAAGTGATTGGAATAATGTGAAATATCGGCAAAGACCTATGAAATATAAGCTTTAAATGGCATAAGACCTAGAACTTAGCAAATGTCATTCCAAAGGCAAAAAGATATCATCGTGAGATATATGCACCCGGGCACTACACTCGGAAATATCACAACTATCCAAAGAAGGCAATTGCTAAAACACACACACACACACACACACAGCATACGGACAAAAAGAGACACTTGTATGAACCTAAAGCCCCCAAGCAATTTTCCAAAGTGAGTTATGATTATGGCACGGATAGATGGCAACCTCTTTGAGTCGAGTCATTTGGCTATAGGTTGGTTGGATCATCTTACGACACTAACCCCTCGGGACCCGAGGCAAGTATGGGTACCTAAACCCTAATTTCCTTGATTGCGGGCTCAAGGAATGAGTGCCAAGGAACCTGGTGCGTGGATAGTGGTTGTTCCGGACACATGACAGAAACAAGAAAAATCTGTCAAAATTCAAGGAGATTAGATGCGCAAAAGTCATATTTGGAGGAATGAAGCTCGGGGAAATAAGAGGCACCGGATCCATCAAGAAAAATGGATTAGAAATCACGGATGTTGCATATGTTGAAGGCCTCTCCCAACGGATCAATTTCGGAGAGATTTGCAACATCCGTGATTTCTAATCCTTCAACATATGCAACATCTGTGATTTGTAATCCATTTTCTTGATGGATCCAAAGGCCTCTTATTTCCCGGAGCTTCATTACCTCCGAATATGACTTTTGCGCCTCTAATCTCCTTGAATTTTGACAATTTTTCTTGTTTCTGTCATGTGTGTCCGGAACAACCACTATCCATGCACCAGGTTCCTTCGCACTTCGGCTATTCCTTGAACTCGCAATCAAGGAAATTAGTTTTTAGGTACCCATATTTGCCTGGGTCCTAAGGGGTTAGTGTCAAAGATGATCCAACCAACCTTTAGCCAAATAACTTGACTCTAAGAGATTGTCATATATATGTGCCATAATCATAACTCACTTTGGCAAATTTCTTAGGGGTTTTAGATTCATACAACCTGTCTCTTTTGTCTCGTATGCCTATGTGTGTGTTTTTAGCAATTGCCTTTTTTGTGTGATTGTGATATTTACGAGTGTAGTGCCTGGGGTGCATATGTGTGTGATGATAGCTCTTTTGCCTTTAGAATTACCTTTACTTGAGTTCTAGGCCTTTGCCATTTGGGCTTATTTTCCATAGGTCTTTGGCTTTGATATTTCACATTATTCCAATCGGCTTGGCTTGGGTAGTTTCTACCATTGCCATCATATGTGTTTCTTTGATAAAACTTCTCGGTTTTGGTAGCTCTCTGTTTATTCTTTACAGAGTACTTCCTATTTGGAGTTTGTGATGAACTCTCTTTGGATTTCTTCTCGATTGTCCTCTCGGATACTCAACTCGGCGTTTTCTTTTTCCTTTATATCCAATGCCGGTTTGTTTATGATTGTGCTTTGGAGTGAATGTGGGTGCATCATTTGGTGTCTTGGATTTTGAGATGCTTCATTACTTGAAGATCATTTTTCCAAAATCAATCTGGGAGTTTGACTATGTACAAAGGAATTGAATCTTATGCCTGTCTTATCTCCACATTCTTTTTGGCTCATAATAAGGTCATCCAATGATTTAGATGCCTTTGTAAATGATGCAATCACATTTTTGAGATCATTTTTCCTCTTTTCTATAGCGACTATCTCTGCTTATTAGTTTAGCATTCTCGGCCTTGACTCTTTGTTCTCATCGGCTATGTGACTCGAGGGGTACTCGGCTCCTTAGTTAGATGTGAGTTTTGGCTTTTGAGCTGGCTATTTTCCTCGTTTAATAGTGTGTGTGTGTGTGTGTGAGGATTTAATGTGTTCAAAGTCTTTCATCATTTTGCAATGAATCATAAAGATCGAGTGGGTGATGAAGTGTGTGTCACAATCACTATCACTAGAATCGAGTGAGATGAGTTAGAGTGTACCTCATCTTCTTGGTTAGGTTAATCTTGTTCTTTAGCCATTAGACAGAGTATTGCTTCTTCTTGAGAATCACTTGAGCAAATATCGGCTTCATTACTCTCTCGAGTTTCTTTGCTTCTTTAGATTTAGCTTGTCTCGTGATCTCTGCAGCTAACATAGCCTTTTTCTTTTCTGTCTTCTTTCTCTGAAGACTCTTCTTTCTTCTTCATTCCTGTATTTATTGACTCACGGATATGGACAATCAATTGCAAAGTGTCCTAGTTGTCTACAGTTCCAACGCAAGTTCTCGGCTATTTGATCGACTCTTTCCATTCTTGGGTTATCGGCTCTCCGATATTCAACCTTTTGATGCTCAGCTCTCTTGGGTGGCCTATCTCCCCTTGACTTGGAGGGAGCCGAATGTCTCTGGAGGATTCGCCTTTGTTTCTTTTGTAGTTCTTGTTGAAGAACTTGTTGAATCTTTTAACCATTAGGGCAATTTTCTCCTGGTCAATGACTTCCTTGATCTCAACTTTCTTCCCATCCTTGACTATAAGTGCGGCTATTTTGGGTACATCTGTCTCCTCTTGATCTTTGCTTCTCACTCAAATTCATAAGCTTTGAAGTCCGAGAATAGCTCATGATTGGATGTTTTTGATAGGTCCATCGAGTGTCTTAGATCCATGGTCTTCATTTCTCATTCATTGGGAGGCTCCTTAGGATCTTCATATACATCTCCTTTTGTGTGTATTCCTTTCCAAGTCTTTGAGAGCTCATTTGTAATTTCGGTGAATCGGCATCTAGGCGATCCATTGTCTCACCTGCAAGCAATTTAAAGTTTTCAAACTTTTGAACAACAACAGATAATTTGTTTTCTTTAATTTGTTCGATCCTTCACAAATTAAAGTTAGTTTATCCTGATTTTTTGTTGTTTTGCATGACTTGACTTTATTGAACATTGCTTTGTCCAGTCTTGTGGAGAATATCCTTCGACACATTGTCCAAGTTGTTTCTCTTTCTGTCATCATTGGTCCATTCGATCCTTGGTGTTTCAACTAAGGCCGGTCTTGCCTCGCCACAACTTCTTCTCCTTCACTGCAAATTTTGCTCTCCTTCTTGGGCCGTGTTCACTTTCAATATTTGCGATGGCCCATCCTCTATCACTAGCCACATTTCATCATGTAAAGCGATAGATAAGCACTGCATACGAATTTTCCAGTCATCAAACTCATCAATAGTGAACATAGGAATGCGTGTCAAATTTGCTTCCATGATAATAACTATCTTTGAATAAAAGAGATGATTTTTGAAAGAGCAAAAAAATTCCTTTGAAAGATTGAAGATCTAGTTCAAGATCTGCGGAAGGCTCAATGAACCAACCGCTCGATACCACTTGTAGGTCCCAAGGGTGTGAGTAAGGTTTAAAAGGAGGGTGAATAAACCTTACCAACTTTTCGATTTTAGTCCTTTTAAAATAATACGAGTTAATTACACTAAGTCCTCGAGGGATAGCTAAGTTAGTTAATCAAAGAGTTAGCCACTCAACAGGACTCAAAAGAGCTATTGATAGAATAACTCGGCTATTTAGACTAAACATTAACTTGGTTGTGATGAGTTTTTCAAATGGAAGACTTAACACCCTTGAATTTGATTTAACTTTGTTTTAACACTTGGTTTTAGCACTTTGTTATTTATCGGTTGGATAGCAAATTATCGGTAGATATAAAATATGTGTGCGGGAATGTAAATATCTTTGAAATATAAATGACACAAGTAAATTTTATAGAGGTTCGAAGATGGGGTAATTCTTCTACTCCTCTCTTTTCCAACTCCTGGAGGAATCCACTAAGTAATGATCGTAGTACAAAGTGGTTATCGATCTAGAGAAAACTCTTGATCACGCAACCCGACTTGCTCCTTGGACTCGGTCCGAGATGCCTTGGTCACAAAGTCGCTTCTCCTCCAACTCAAGATCTTCACGAGGCGGGCCTTGCTACTTGACTCACTTTCTCAAGCTTCTTGGATTTGATCACAAAGCCCTCCAATAACTTGAGATTGGTTCGACCTTGAACCTTCCTACAATCCTTCTTGGAAAGTAGACCCCTTTTGATTCTTCAAAAGTTTCCTCTTCAACAGTTTGAAGTTGTCTTTCCTTCACGACTTGGTGTTGGATCGATTTTATTCGAGATTTAGGCTTGAGGATTTTGCTTGAACAACTTGAGAATATTTTTGCGAGGTTCTGATGATGAATGTTGCTTGTTATCTCGGGTGTGTAAGGTAATCTTTTCTCAATGTGATTCCTCGGCCTTTTGTAGTGAACCTTTCAAAAATATGCCCGTTGAAGACATAAAGGTGATTTTCAAAAGTCACTTGTGTTAGTTGGCTTGTCTTTTCTTGGTCTTGATCTTGAGATGTAGACCTTTCCTCGTATTAAATGAATGTCCAGGCTTTTCGGTTCGACACGAGTGCGATGTTTCCCATTGGTTTATTCCTTTTGCACTATTCTCGGGATCGAGCACTTTAAGACATGGCGGATGGAAGTATTACTTATTTAAGTAATGTTCTTGACTTTTGTGCAACGGATTCTTTTGATTAACTCCTCTTTGCAAATTGCCATTTCCCCAGGTGACTTGAGTCTATTCGATGATTGAAAGACTCATCCGTCACTTCAACTTGTGTTTTGGCTTCTTGGATTGACTTAATTGACTCTTCACACAACCGTCCTTCACCACATTGCGTCTTCGATCGAGTCCTTGGTCTTCTTCCTTGGCCATACTCGGTTGTTCAAGAACGAAGTCTTCACTTGATTGTTCATTGACTTCTTATATTCCCGGCCATAGTGACTTGACTTAGCTCATTCGGCCTTAACCATTATAATGAGAATTACAAGGAACATGGGGTGCCAATATTCTAATCTAAGTTTTACATGACATTCATCAAAATCTATAAAATAAATTCCTAACATATCTTTGTATCACCAGGATTCCCCGAAATTTCAAATTACCAAAATGGATTAGGGAAGAAGTTTACGAGACTTGGGCCAACAATCTACATTTGGCCGGAGGAGATATTTTGTAATCAGTATTTTATCGGTGCACTCCCGAACCAAATAAGAAAGGCTTTAATGAAGATTTTCATTTCATCAAGCTAAGAAGACCGAATGGAAATGCTTTAAAATATATCAAAGCGGCTTCAGGAAGAAGCACCGTGTTAGTAGGAGAGCAATTTAAAGACGAAGCTTCTACAAGGCGAGCATGGGGTCTTTGGGTTTGTCTAACCGAAATGGACAGAGTCAAATATCCATTCAAGTTTTTCCCGAATTCATCAAATAGATCTTTCCTTTTGAATTCAATGACCGGATCAACAACGAGTTCGCAGAGGAATTTTTCGAGACAAAGAGAAGAATTCTCCGGAGAACAAGATTTCGGCTAGCAAAGAAACCTACCGGAAATTCTATAACGTGGTGCATGTTGGCCATTGGATCGATCGGATCTATCAAGCATGCCCCGAACAGAAGGAACCCGAGTTTGGAAAAGGATTCGATCCAAATCGGCCGACAAGATTATGCGATTGGAAGGGACAAGGGCCCATCTCACAAGACACGTTATCCCTCGGGGACCACGTAAACCAAATTTTTAAAAGATTCCTCGAGAAACATCACATGGGCTGAGTCACACGGAAGAAAAAGAAAAATAGTTGGCGAGGCAATAATACAGGGATATGACGTAAGCGGTGAAGTCATAGATATGAGCAAGATTTGAAGTCGCCTTTGAAGTCCTGGACTTAACTCTATAAAATGCGAGGATTTGAAGGAAGTTGGGGACATCGAACATTTTCCTTAGTTTTCTTATAATAAAGTCTCGAGAAAGAAAAATTTGTAATTTTTGAGTGTTTTAGTTTTCAAGTTTTATGTGTTTTTCAGTGTAAGCCTCATTTATGAGAGGTCAACTTGTATTCTCCTCCCAAAAGGAGATTACTAATGTAATAAATATTTCTATAAGTTCTTAACAAAAAGAGGCTTTCTGCTTCAACATGTGTTCATAATGTTCTATTAATTCATCCCGTTTAAGAATTACTTATACGCCTGAGTAAGAAACGAACCAAGGTTGTCTTTGAGCAGTTGTTGAAGGAGTCGGATAACTTGCGGATCATCTTCCCTAAGGGTTGAAGTTGAGACAACAGTGAGGAGTGTTAGTCAGTGGCTACAATAATCTAGAGGGGGTGAATAGATTATGCCGATTTTTCGCAAATCACCCTCTTTTTCGAAACAACGAGTAAATAACAAAAATGTAAATGCGGAAAATAAACAACACTCGTTGATTTAAAGAGGTTCAACCCACCTAGGGCCTAATCCTCTACCACCCCAGATCTCCCGGGATGGATTTCAAAAAAAAAAAGATTTTATTAATTTACCAAAAATTAATACAACACCTTGAGGATTACCACAACCCTCTTTCACCACTTTGAGGATTACCACAATCCTCTTACACCACCTTGAGGATTACCACAACCCTCTTACAACACCTTTGAAGATTACCACAACCTTCAAACACCTATCACCTAGATCACCCAAGTGTATTCTTACCACAAGAATACTCACAAGGATGTCTTGTGTTGAATGATGACCAAAATCAAGATTACAACTCAATAATGATTGATACAATATGAGTACAAGTGTAATCAAGAATTGAAAGCCTAGACCTTAAATAAGTGCAAGTGAAAGTGCTTAAAGCTAATACAACAAGATATATGAAAGTGTTTGCTCAATTGCTCTTTGCTTGTATATTGTGTGTTGTATCTTGTTGCTTGAATGAAGCCTCTATTTATAGGAGAGGTCTTGGCTTTGATTTCAGGACATTGGCTCCTCCTTGGGGAGTGATTTGCTGCAAAAGAAACCATTTAAAATCATCAATATAGTCAGAAAATCAATCCCACAAAATAGGAAAAGTCATGCAAAACGCAACGCGGATAGTTTCTTTGATAAATGGGGTTCGACCGGTCGCAAGCAGAGATAAGATTGAAATTGAATTCTCGCGAATTTTTACACACGGGGGACCGGTCGAAGGGGGTGGCCGTCGCCGCTTTAGTCGCGACTTGCCGCTTTGACGTTTTTACGAAACAGAAGTCGAACAAAATCCAACTTGCAGTGCAATTCGCCGCCCGCCGGCCGACGGCCGACCACACCGCCGCCCACCTGGTCGACCGTCCCGCCCGCTGTTTTTCTTACGTCCCATTTTCTGTTTCTTAGCTCAACTCAAAGGCGGTCGAGCACGAAACAAATGTGTTGTCCAATGTTTTATTGAAAATAAACTTCAAGAAATACTCCAAAAATAGTAAAAACATTTTAAGTTGATCGGAAATATTTAGACAACATTTAGGGACATAGTTTTGGTTTGAAAACATATTTGAACAAAGTCGAACATAATCATCAAAATCATGATAAAAACATTTATCTAACAAACTCCCCCTTTTTGATGATTACAAACCAAAACAATTTTCTTGAGGACGATTTTAAAACCAAATAAAATTGTCGGTTTTACAAGTAAACTATCCGTTAGAAGTATTTCATACAAAGCTCCCCCTATTTATGAGCATATCAACAAACGATAATTATAAGTAAGAAGCACAAGCTATAACAAGCTTATATAGATTGCATCATGAGCTAAGCTCCCCCTATCACAAGACTTATAATCATGTCATGCGAGTCCAAGTTTCAAGCCATGGACTAGGTATTAGAGTCCACAATACTTATTACGAGCTTTTATTAGCTTCTCTTGAGCTAGCGAGCCAATATCCTGTTTCTCCCCCTTTGGAATCATCAAAAAGAATGTTAGAATGGTGAAAACACCATACAATAATATCAAAGTGCGCCAAAGGGACGGTTTATGAACCGTTGATCAATTAAAGCATCATAATCCAAGAAAAATGGGAGAAATGTAATATAAAGAAGTTATACACTTGTTTTGATTGGCAAAACGTGATCCCAATAAGTATAGAAAACTTTTTGAAAGCAAGAGAATCATGTATAAGTTGAAATTTTCATTGTGACATTTCATCGAACACAATGTGGGCGTGAAAAATAAAAAGAGTTGTATATAGCCCTTGTAAATGATCCAAGCCAAAAATTTCATCACCAATTCACATCAAACAACATACAATACAACATAATAATTAAGCTCATCAAGATTATAAGCAAAAAAATATCAAGAAATATACAAGAAAGCCATAAACTCAAGGTTCAACCCATTTGAGCAAAGTAAGGAAAATTCTTACCATTTGATCGGAAAAGATGAGCAATGATGATGATAAAAATGCTATATAAGGTCCAAGATATGAATTGAATGCATGAAAATCAATTTTGAGTGAAAATTGTGTGCATTTGGCAAAGGGGACGAAAAATGGCAAGAAGGAGTGAAAATAACGAATCTTTGAAGGCAGAATCGAACTTAAACCAAAAATTGGCCTAGGGCGGCCGGTCGTGGTTGAGGCGACCGGTTGCCCTCAACCTCTTCAAATTTCCCATTTGTTTTGTCAAATTTTTCAAAATCCGAATTTTCAACCAAAAATCCGATTTTTCGCCCCTAAGTTTTAAAACATGCAAAATGCAAACGTAGACCTCATTCAATATGCATTATGCCTAACCGAGCTCGTATTGACGCAAAAGTCTCGGAAGTTAGCGGTTTTGTAAAAATGTCGCTAATTGATCTTGAGATGGCACAAACGATATCTCAATTTTTCGTTTTGAAACACAATCCCTTAGAAAATGATGTCGAATCTCAATATGTTTAGTACGGTTATGATGAACCGAGTTTTGAGCAATATTTATAGCGGATATATTATCGCAAAAGATAGGTACGTTTTCAAAAGAGCATTTGTAATCCGCTAAGGTTTGTTTCATCCAAAGAAGTTGAGTACAACAAAATGCGGCGGAAATATATTCGGCCGGCCGTTGAAAGAGAAACACGCTTTTGCTTCTTTGAAAACCATGAAACTAGGCAATCGCCTAAAAATTGACATGATCCTAAGTACTTTTCCGATCATCAATATTACCCGCATAGTCCAATCACTATAACCTTTAAGAGAAAAATTTTCATTCTTTGGATAAAATAAACCATATTGAATAGTGCCTTTCAAATATCGAAAAATCCGTTTAACGGCACTCATATGAGATTCTTTTGGATTGCTTTGAAAACGAGCACATAGGCATACGGCATGAAGAATGTCCGGTCTACTAGCGGTTAAATAAAGTAAACTACCAATCATACCTCGATACTTGGATTCATCAACCGTCTTGCCTTTTTCATCTTTGTCAATTTTGACATTGGTTGCCATAGTCGAGACGGTTCTTCCTTCTTCAATGCCGAACTTCTTCAAAAGTTCTTTTGTATACTTTGATTGCGAAATATAAATACCTTCTTGGCATTGCTTAATTTGAAGTCCAAGGAAGAAGTTAAGCTCCCCATCATACTCATCTCGAATTCTCCTTGCATTAACTTAGAAAATTTCTTGCACAAAGAATCATTAGTAGCACCAAAGATAATATCATCAACATATATTTGCACAAGTAAACAATCTTGCCCTTTTTCAAAAACAAATAGAGTTGTATCAACTTTACCTCTTATAAAACCATTTTGTAAAAGAAACGAACTAAGTCTATCATACCATGCACGGGGTGCTTGTTTTAAACCATACAAGGCCTTTTAAGTTTATAAACATCATTAGGCCTAGAAAAATTTTCAAACCCGGAGGTTGTTTTACATAGACTTCTTCTTGAATAATACCATTTAAGAAGGCGGATTTAACATCCATTTGGTAAAGTTTGAAATTTTTAAAGCAAGAATAAGCAAGCAAAATACGAATAGCTTCTAAACGTGCTACGGGTGCAAAAGTTTCATCATAGTCAATACCTTCTTCGACAATACCCTTGAGCTACTAACCTTGCCTTATTTCGAACAATGTTGCCTTGATCATCAAGTTTGTTCCGGAAAACCCATTTTGTGCCAATAATGGTTTGAGAAGGAGGACAAGGTACCAATTCCCATACATCATTTCTTTCAAATTGATTCAACTCCTCTTGCATCTCTAGAAACCAATCCTCATCCTCAATAGCTTTTTAGCATTTTTAGGCTCTTTTTGAGAAATAAGAGCTTTCTCGGCAAAGTTTCTTCGAGTCATTACTTTATCAAGGGGATCACCAATAATAAGATCTTTTGGGTGATCTCCTTAAATTTCAATGCAACGGGAAGATCCGAGATATCACCTCTATCTTCTTGAGGACCATTTGAAGTGGACGGTTGATCATTTGATGTAGACGGTTGATTATCAATTTGAACAATTTGTTCAATAATATCTTCCTCATCACTTTCATCATTAGGAATTCTTTCAACTCCGGAAGCTTCATTGAATTTAACATGGATGGATTCTTCAACAACTCCACTAGTCTTATTGTAAACCCGATATGCTTTGCTTTTTGTTGAATATCCCATAAATATCCCTTCATCGGCCTTAGGATCAAGTTTGTCCAATTGATCCTTGGTATTCAAAATAAAGCATTTGCAACCAAATATTTTGAAATAACTAATATTTGGAGTTCTACCTTTCCAAAGCTCATATGGAGTTTTGTTCATTTTAGGACGAATATAAACTCGGTTAATGACATAGCAAGCGGTACTTACGGCTTCGGCCCAAAAATACTTTGGAAGTGAAAATTCATTGAGCATGGACCGACTCATTTCTTGTAATGTTCGATTTTTCCGTTCGGCTACTCCATTTTGTTGAGGTGTCCTTGGAGCCGAGAAATTATGAGCATATCCTTTGGTTTCACAAAATACTCTAAATTCACCGTCAAATTCTCCACCTCGATCGCTTGAATAGACTTGATAGTATCTTCTTTTTCATTCTCAATAAGTCTACACAACTTAACAAACTCATTAACGGCATCGTTTTTATTGGTAAGAAAAAGAGCCCAAGTATATCTCGAATAATCATCGACTATAACAAAAGTGTAATGTTTTCCACTTAGACTAGCCGTACCAATATCCCCGTACAAATCAAGGTGAAGCATTTGTAGGGGTTTGGTTGTGGAAATTTCATTTTGGGCTTAAAACTACTTTTAACTAATTTGTTCTTTTGACAAGTGTCACATAAGCCAAGATTTTCAAAATTCAATTTGGGTAGTCCTTTCACATGTTGGTTTTTGTAAATATTTTTCAAATTCTTGTATCCAACATGTCCAAGTCGCCTATGCCATAAACTAGTTAAATCATTATTGGCGACTAAACAAGAAACATTTTGACTAACCAAATCACTTGTACAAATTTTGTAAAGATTGCCTTTTCTATTTGCTTCACAAATAATTTCACCATTTTTAAGAATAAGGCATTTTTCTTTATTAAAGGAAACATCATATTTTGAATCACAAAGTTGGCTAACACTTATCAAATTAAACTTAAGCCCTTCAACTAATAGAACATTACTAAGAGAGAAAAAGAAGAGTTACCAATTTCTCCATTTCCAAGAATTTTTCCTTTGCCATTGCCGAACATGACCATACCTCTTCTTGGAGCTTGATGTTGGTAAAAAGTTCTCTCCTCCCGGGTCATATGGCGTGAACATCCGCCGTCCACGAGCCATTTTGAATCTTCCATTGTGGTTATGGCCCCTATTATCTACAAAAGAATTTTTAGGTACCCTATAATTTTTGGGTCCATGGGGTTAGTCTTGAGACCTTTGGGTCTCCAAACATGTCTTGAGCTATTTCTCAATTTGCAATTATTAGCATAATGTCCAACTTTGCCACAATAAAAACAAGTAGGAGTATTATAATTATCAGCACGTACAAAAGTCGGACCTTGGTTATTTTTCTTAAAAACACTTTGAAATGGCTTATAACCAAGTCCCGATTTGGAATGCTCACCTCTTTGTGCATCTAAAATTTTTGTGACTTTATCCGTACTTATGTTGAAACGATGCACGTCATTTTTCAAACATTCAATATCTTTTGTGAGCGATTCCTTTTCGGTTTCAAGAGAATGAAATCTAGTAAGAGTAAGAGCATGAGCTTTGTCTAAGGATTCATAAGAGGTAAATAATTTTTCCTTTTCAACCTTAATCTCCTTATGCTCCTTTTTCAAATTTTTGTATTTAACGATTAAATTTTGAAACTCAATTTGCAATTCATCAAAATCACATTGCAAGTCATCAACTATGGAGGAAGTAGAAGAATTTGAGTGTACCTCATTGTTTTCATCGTCTATAGCCATGAGACTGTGTTCGGTTTCTCCTTCCTCATCGGTTGTTTCGAGTAGTTCATCCCATGTTTTGACTTCCGCATTTAGAGCCTTCTTTTTTGTGAAAGGCTTCATTTTCTTTTGCTCCTCTTCATCGAGCTTTGGGCAATCGGCAATCAAGTGCCCCTGTTTTCCGCATTTAAAGCAAGCATTATCTCTTGGTTTTCTTGCTTTATTTTTATTCACAAATTTTGCAAATTTTCGAACAAGTGCGGCCGTCTCCTCATCATCATCATCATTATCATAGTATGCATTATTAGAAGAAGAAGCAAGACCTTTAGGAATAATTTGCATACCCGATTGATTTGTGGATGGTTTGGAATTTTTCCTCTCCTTGAGATAGACTTCATAGATGAGTAGGTTTCCAATAAGCTCATCAAACTTGAGTGTCTCAAGATTTTGTGCCTCCGTGATTGCCGTTACTTTTTCGGACCATGAGCCGGGAAGTGCATTTAGTACCTTGGTCACCTTGTCTTCTTCGGAGATGACTTTGCCGGAGCCACAAGAGGATTGACAATATTGTCAAGCCTTTCCACCATTTTGAGATGCTTTCGCCATCATACATGTTAAAGTTTTCAAGTCTTTAACAAGCATGGTCTTTCTTGCTTGCTTGACTTTCTTAGTCCCTTCATAGATTGTCTCCAATTTTTCCCAAACCTCATGTGCCGACCTTATGCCTCTTATGCGATTGTACTCGGTGGCGGTAAGAGAACAATGCAAAATATTTAAGGCCTTACCGTTTAGAGAAAAAGTCTTCTTGTCTTTTCATCAAACTCCTTGAAAGGTTTAGGAGCCAGGTGCCATCCTCCGATTTCTTTGTTGGTTGATCAACTCCTTCAATGACCACATTCCAAATGCTCGAACCCGCACCCTTGTAGGAAGCACTCCATACGGTCTTTCCAAAATGCGTAGTTGTTGGCGTCGAATAGTGGTGGCTTATTGGTAGAGGCGCCGGTGGTGAGATGAGCATCATTTGTAGTCATGGATCTTTCCTCTTTACTCGGAACGAGCTAGCCAAAGAGTTTGGCTTTGATACCACTTGTTAGTCCAAGTGGCTACAATAATCTAGAGGGGGGGTGAATAGATTATGCCGATTTTTCGCAAATCACCCTCTTTTTGAAACAACGAGTAAATAACAAAAATGTAAATGCGGAAAATAAACAACACTCGTTGATTTAAAGAGGTTCAACCCACCTAGGGCCTAATCCTCTACCACCCCAAAGATCTCCTGGGATGGATTTCAAAAGAAAAAGATTTTATTAATTTACCAAAAATTAATACAACACCTTGAGGATTACCACAACCCTCTTTCACCACTTTGAGGATTACCACAATCCTCTTACACCACCTTGAGGATTACCACAACCCTCTTACAACACCTTTGAAGATTACCACAACCTTCAAACACCTATCACCTAGATCATCCAAGTGTATTCTTACCACAAGAATACTCACAAGGATGTCTTGTGTTGAATGATGACCAAAATCAAGATTACAACTCAATAATGATTGATACAATATGAGTACAAGTGTAATCAAGAATTGAAAGCCTAGACCTTAAATAAGTGCAAGTGAAAGTGCTTAGGCTAATACAACAAGATATATGAAAGTGTTTGCTCAATTGCTCTTTGCTTGTATATTGTGTGTTGTATCTTGTTGTTTGAATGAAGCCTCTATTTATAGGAGAGGTCTTGGCTTTGATTTCCGGACATTGGCTCCTCCTTGGGGAGTGATTTCTTTGCAAAAGAAACCATTTAAAATCATCAATATAGTTTGTTAGAAATCAATCCCACAAAATAGGGAAAAGTCATGCAAAAACGCAACGGATAGTTTGGCGATAAACAGGGGGTTCGACCGGTCAAGAGAGATAAGATTGAAATTGAATTCTGCGAATTTTTACACGGGGGACCGGTCGAAGGGGGTGCGACCGTGCATGCCCTTAGTGCGGTTGCCGCTTGCGTTTTTACGAAACAGAGAAGTCGGAACAAAATCCAACTTGCGTAGTGCAGTCGCCACGGCCGACCGACCACCGGTCGCCCACACAGTCGGCCGTCGCCCGCTACTGTTTTTCTTACGTCCCATTTTACGTTTCTTAGCTCAACTCAGTGCGGGTTGCCCTATGGGAGGCGGCCATTTCGAAACAAACAAATGTGTTATCCAATGTTTTATTGAAAATAAACTTAAAGAAATACTCCTAAAAATAGTAAAAACATTTTAAGTTGATCGAAAATATTTAGACAACATTTAGGGACATAGTTTTGGTTTGAAAACATATTTGAACAAAGTCGAACATAATCATCAAAATCATGATAAAAACATTTATCTAACTAGGAGTTGTTTGTTAAAGGATCTCAAAGGCGATAATTTACCGATTGGTGGTGTTGCGAGCCATCTCACCCGGTCTTTGTTTCGGTCAAAGAAGGTATAAATTTTAAGGGATTTATTAATTTTACGGAAGCATGTTGGGCGATATGGTCGTAATGGACTATTTTCATTTTCGATCTAAAGACCCAATTTGTATACGGATTAATCCTTGAAATAAGATCTTGATAGAAGTATGTCTTGTTGAGTTTATAGGTTGGAAACCTGACATGATCCATTTAAAACCTCGAATAGATACTAGATCTAAGTAGGTGTAACAATGCCACGAACAAAACAAGTTCTGAGAAAATAAGAGTTCTTATTTCTCGAAAAAATCCGAAAAACAAATTGATTATGGAGTAAAATTTGATGTTTATGGTATATTGCAATAAATTTATCATTATGTAGTAATTTGCCACAAATTAGAGTTTAAAGGGATAACTAAAACTATTGTTATTAAAGAATAAAATCTTATGGGCAAAATGGTCCAAAAGTGTGCAAAGTGTAATTATTTTCATAGTTCGAGGTGCAAAGTGTTACGAATCAAAATATAGGTTATGAAGTGTAAAAAAGGGTAAAGTTGGGGTGGTTAAAAATAATTATCTCAAAATTATTTTGGTGGAATTGGTGGATAAAATGGTTTTCTAATGTTCGGTCCCTCTATGCCCCCACATTTCCCCTTCTTTTAGCTATTTTCTATTTTCCTATCAAGAAAACTAAATTTACATTAGTTAAGTTAATTCAATAAATTTGATTTTTAAATTATTAGAAAATGTTAAATTTTCTATTTCTATTAGAAAAAAAATATTTAAAAGTAAGCAATAATCAAACAAATAAAATTCACAAATAAGAAAGGAATAAAAGAAAGACAAAAACACTGCAGATAATTTTATATTCAAAAATGACAATACATAGAGTTTTCACTCAAAAAACAATAAATCAATTCTCAAATACTTTGTAGTTAAAAATATAGTTTACTGAAAATGTGTGAAAATAATGAAAGTTATTTAAGAAAATGAATTTTTAGTTTTTCATATAGACAAAAGTTTGTACATAAGAAAAAAAAAACTAATTAGGTAAGAAAATACCAAATTGAGGGTGCAATTTGCTATTTTTGTAATTTTTAGTGTGCAAAGTACCAAATGACCCTAATTTAAGGGTGCATAATGCCAATTACCCTACTTTAAGAGTTCCGTTTTCAGAATGGGGCTCTACAATATATGGAATCACTTCAGCTTCGCTAAATTTTTCAGTTCCCACGACGTTCTCAATATCTTTGTGACATGTTATTTTCATTAATTTAGTTTAATTAAGATATAATTGACATCATTCCATTACCATAATTCAACCTAATTGGTAAGATCTTTCAGTATTTTTGTGCCGTCGCCATCTAATGGTTCATCCAAATTCTCTAAAGTCATATAAATTAGTATGATGTTCATTTTTGTGAGAAGCTATTATTGTATGATGTGTTGTGTGTTACTATGAATTTTTTTATTTAAATAGAGTTCTATTAACTTATTGTTCATAAAATGGATTAACATAAGACATTGAACAATAAACACATACAGTACACTGAACAAAATGACACGTTAAATAATGTATGCATAATAAATTGAACAATGTATCCATTAAGCAAAGAAATAATATATACTTTGATAATTATAAATTATTAATTAATTTATTTTGGACAATGAAAATATTATTAATTTATAGAGGATTAACGTAACTATAGTTAATTAGCTAGATGGACTCCTTTTGCTAATATATATATATATATATATATATATATATATATATATATATATATATAGAGAGAGAGAGATGGTTATATGAGACCACCTCATAGGATAAGTCCAGGGACCATTCCTACCACATATCTAGATTTTTCAATGGTTGTGATTTTAGAGCTAAAAATTGATTAAATGTTGGTAATTAGAGAAAGAGATAAATTAGTCATCCTACAAAATTACCCAATATTCATGGAATTACTGTTCACATTATGATCACACAATCTATCCAAATTTCATATCAAATTCAACGTGAACAAATCTCATCTTCCTTCTTCTTCGAACGTTGTTCATGAGAGAACAAGAACCAGTCACCCTCAGCTTGTATATAACACATGCAATTCTTCCAAATCTCGTAGCAATTCAATGTGAACAATCATCATCCTTCTTCTTCAACTCACTTCTTGAGAAATCATTCATCCTTCTTCTTCAACGCACTATTGTGTGAAAAAAGTTGCAACAATTTGCCATAGTTGCTAGAGCTTGACTTCAGTTCGAAGTTTGTTTATGAAGATGTAATTTGTTGCTTGTGTAGATGTGTCATGGTGTTTTTTATATACCATTAACTACATAAGCAAGTTATAAGCAACAAATCCATACTACATAAGCAACAATCATATACTACATAAGCAACAAATATACACTACGTATGAACCACGAATACATTAACTACATAAGCAAGTCATAGCAACAAACTCATAATACATAAGCAACAAGCCTCATACTACATAAACAACGAATGTACACTACGTATGCATCATTGATACATTAACTACATAAACAAGTCATAAGCAACAAGCTCATACTACATAAGCAACAAGTCTATATTACATAAGCAACAAATATACACTACGTATGCACCACGAATACATTAACTACATAAGCAAGTCATAAGCAACAAACCCTTATTACATAAGCGATAAGCATATACTACATAAGCAACGAATATACACTACACATGCATCACGGATACATTAACTACATAAGCAAGTCATAAGCAACAACCAGAGCCGGTCCTGGGTTTCGAGGGGCCTGGAGCAAAATAAAATTGGGGGCCCTCGTATTTAAATAAATAAATAAAAAAACACGTTACAAATGTAATTTTATTAATTTTAACATATAAAATGAGACATTTAGTAATAAAAATATCATACTCCAACTTTAAGATTTGTCTTATTAAAATAAAGTTACAAATAAAATCGTTCAATATAATTTACCATAGAAAAAAGACAAAAAAGAAAAAAAAAACTACTAGAGAATTAGCTATGAAAAATTGATATTCTGACATTTTTTCCTCCAAATTTCTACATAACCTAATGATTCCTTTTTTTCTTGTTTTGGAAAATGGTAATAAGGTGAAGCTGTATTAAAATTATTGAGACCTTTATTTTATTTTACAAAAGGTGAAATATTGGCTATGTTTCATTGTTTTGTGGACAAAAAAAAATATTGGCATATGGAAGAATCGAACACAACACCGCCATATATCGAGACAATGAAGCCAAGCCGTTGGACCATCTTCATGTATTGACGGTTACATTAACGTAGATATATATATATATATATACACATTAAAAATAATTCCGGGGCCCTTGCCGGGGGGCCTGTGCGGCGACACCACCTCGACCGCCTTGGGCCCCCGGCAACAACCTTATACTACATAAATAACAGAGAAATTTTTTTTGAAATCGAAACGGAGAGAGAGTATGCATGAAGAGTGGGTGAAATCGCGTGAAAGAGGGAATGAAATCTTAATAATCGATTCTAAAGTGCCAAATTACCACCCTACCCATTTAAATTATTGAAACAAAAAAATAAACATAAAAAACCCTAAAAATCTGGACCACCCAAAATTGTTGATCTATGGTTAGGATGTGTCCCCATGGACTCACCCAGTAGGAGGACATATTTGATATATATATATATATATATATATATTTATATAATAAGAGCCGCTTCTTAAAATAGTATAGAGAATTTTTCCCACCCATTTGTAGTTACCATAAAAAGTAATAAATATATGTATAATAATAAAAAGTGATAAATATTTGGTATTTTGTTATTTTTGGTAGTCAATTTTTTAAATAATAACTTTTAAAATGATATAAAAATTTAAAAATATATAAAATTATCTTTCTAAATATGTGTGTGTATTGCATTGATTATTGTATTTATTTATGTTTTTGTTTTAAAAGTTAATAACTTTTTTCATTTTTGATCCATTTTTTGACGTATAATATATCAAATTAATTATGTTTTTGTGATCTTCATTTGACATACATATTGTATTATGAAATAAAAAAACATAATTAATAAAAAATATAAGAAAAATTTATTCATTACTTGTAATTTATAATGGGTTTTAAAATTATGCATTCGGGCTATTGGACATTAATTTATATATTCATGTATTTTGGCTATTTATGACGTATGTATAGTTGTTATTTAGGCCTAGCCCATCCCTTAATAATTATATAAAATTATATTTAATTGATTAAAGTAAATTAAACAATACTTATTTTAATTGAAGAAAACATCTCAAAATATGGATCAAAATTTTACGTATCAAATATATCTATACATAATAATATATATGTTATGTAAGGCGGAAATTAATATTTATCTAATATAAAATTATATTCATAATAGTATTTTATATACATAATTATTTTTATATATTAACGTATATTTTATGTTAGTAGAGTTTTATTTTTATATTTATCAATGTATTTTGATATTCAAGTTTCAAGTTGTACGTTTAAGTTTAGAATTAGACATGAATTTGACTATTTGATAATTTTTTGATATATGTGTATATATAAATAAAAAATTATTTTTCGAATTGTTTCTTTTCCGTTAAAATTGTGTTGCTAAATATAAAACATGTTTTTGTTTAATTCTTTTAATAATATATACAATTATTCATCTTTCTAAACCCCCAAAAATATTCAAATTAATTTCAAATGACCTTATTATTGGTTGTAAAGACAATCATTAAATATTCACATGAGGGTAATAATAAAAAATCAACGTTGGGCACTTAAAAGTTTTTTCCAATCTTTACTTTCTTATAGATAAATATGATCTATAAATACATTTAATTCATAAAATTGTTAAATCAAATATTTCGTGTTTAAAGAGATTATTTATAGTTTATAATAATTTATTTTGTTTTTTTAATCGTATGAGTTTTAATAAAAATAATTATTTTTATATTTTAATTAGTGTTTGAAATTTAAAACCTAAAGCAATCTCTTTTTCTTAAAAATACTCGATAACATAAATTCATAATTTGTAAAATAAAGAATGAGAGCAAGTAAAATTATAGAGATTCTTGTGTTTTAATTTTTAGAATTAATAAAAAATATAAAGAAAATTAATATTAATAATAGATAAATACAATATGCATATTCGGGGATTAATGGGGATGAGAACGAAAAATCTGTTTTATCTAATTAGAATGGGAAGGGGGACGGGTATATAAATATTATCTCTATTCCCATCCTCGATTCTCGGAGAAACAAGAAATCTCCATCCCGTTCACATCCCCACTCCATCCCCGACTTAAGCGGAAATTCCACGTCTCATTCTATTCAAGTACCAATGGGCATGGTTCTCCACGGGGATCTTTGTCATTCCAAAATGCGGATGATATAATTCATATAATTATTAAGAAAATGTACATGTAATAGTACAAAACAAATATTTCATGATATATACCGCGTGCAACGCACGGTAAAATACTAGTTATTTTAAAGATGATAAATATGGATTGGGATTATCATCGCATTTTTTTTTTTCCAATTTCACGCTTAGAATGTATAATATTCATGAAATAAATGTGTTTGTTAATTTTTTAACAAGTAGTTTAATGAACTCTTATTATGAATCATAACAATAGAATACAAGTTTTCATAACCACTTGGAATGATATCTTCATCTTCCTCGTCAAAAATTGGTGGTTGATCATATCACCATTTATAATGTCACTTGAGAATAAAGTATCCATCTCCGTGAAATAGGTTTTCAATGGGGTGAACTGGATGGGCACAATATCGCGCGAGCAAACTCACAACCATCACAAAAAATTATTTTTCAATAAGCCTCTTGATTTCTTAAAATTGGATGCGCACAATATAGAATTGTTTTGCTAGCAAGTCGATTCTTTGATAGATCTGTGCGATGTCGTTCATATGTTGTGGATTCGATGTGGACAACGTGGTTCATGGAGTGTAAACTGGTCTTTGAAACGTAAATTGCAATGATAAAGAGATAAATCTCAAAATTTAATAATATTCAACCTCCCTAAAAATAATAAAATATATAACAAGTATTTATATGATTAAAATCCTACCACAATAAAACTCCTAACTTGACTAGAAAACCTAAAAGATAAGCTAAATATAATTATAAACACACAAATCACTATCTAAAATATAAGATATTCCAAAATCTTACAAGATAATAAACTAAATATTATCTCCATAAGAAGTTGTCTTAGAAGATGAAGGTAGGTTGTAGAGATAATTAAGAGCAGCACATGTGTAAAAGGCAAATATATATAGATAGATAGATGTGTGAAATAATCTGGGATCGATCAAAAGTTAAGACAATTGAAGAGGTTGGAAGTAGAAGCAATATTGTCTCAACATACACTCTTTAACTTGGTCCCCCTCTTACCTGGCAATCCACAAAATTTCACCAAGTGTTGTAAATGCGTTTCTTTATTTATGGGCGTGTCCCTCATCAAAATATTTCACTTTACTGCTTTGACAGGAACTCACGAGCTTCCTCACCTTCCCAGCAACTCATGATCTTTCTCCTATTCAAACAAAATGTATATACACCATATAAATACAAGTATATGTATTAATATTGCAACAATGATAGGACCGCTGTTTTTGGGGCCCCGCCATGAAAAAAACAACTAAAATGATTGGGTCGGGCGGGGCCGATGTTTACAAAAATAGGTCCAGTTCATTTCGGACCTCTGAATGAATTCTATTCTACAAGGGTCTTATCTTGACTTATTGCCATCTCTAGTAATCATGCCAATTAATATCTTTCATTCCAATTTAATACTTAATTAACCCGTTTCATTTCATATCGCACATTATGGGTGAAAAACGAACCAAATTACTCGATTCGAGATCGATCGTTAAAAGCTCATTTCACTCGATGCGTTAACATAACGAACCAATTTTGAACATATTTTTCGTGCGATAAGATTAGAATTCGGCTTGAACTCTCACTCGATTAGTAAAAAAGAATAAAATATGTGTAAAACTATCAAACTACTCGAACTCAATTCGTGTTGGACTCGACTAAAGCTCGTTCGAGTTTGATTCGATTAATAATCAAATCAAGCTCAAACACAATTTTTGAAGTTCGATTAAAATCCAAACAAACTTGAACAAGCATTACTATGGCCGGCTCGACTTGACTCGTTCATACCCCTAGCTAGAGATGTTAAGCGGTTCGCGGCTGTTGGCCTGGACCGTTTTAAACTCCTGAAAAAGAGAGGGTTAGGGCCGAATTATTTTAGCCCGTTTAAAACCGAGCCTTTTTGGCCTAGACTATTTAGTCCGAGGCCCGTTAGGGCTAGCCCGCTAACCCGTCAATTGTATTTTTAAGAAAATCAATATAATTCTAATATTATAAATATATTTTATTACAAATTATCTATTACTAAATATTTTTTTCAAGCTCACATCTCCTCATCTTTAATATGTTTAAATATATAATTCTTAAAACTATGACTTATAGTCCTATGATTTTTTTTTTAAAAGTATTATTTTTTTCATTTTATATGTGAATATATTATATAACGCTATCTTTTATTATTATAGTTTTATTTTAAAATTTTAGATCATGGAATATTTAAATTTTATAATTCTGTTAATGCAATATAATTATAAACTATGCAATATTATATATTTTAAATTTTTTTATAATTAATATTCAAAAGTAATCCTTTAAAAATATATTTGATATGAAAGTGGAATAAATATATCCTTGGTTAATTTGCATATCTATGAAAGTGAAATTAATACAGAAGATTCAAAGTGTGCATACTCATACGTGATGCTGGTGAAAAATCAGCGTATCGAATTAACTAGCTGCTCACGGGCCTATTTAAGTAACCTATTCATCTCATTTTTTGTAGCATAAAAACCTCTCCCCTGTTCCTCTCCATAACTCTCTCATCACACAATATTAGAACAAAATCATCTACAAACTAAAACTCAAAAAATGTCTACCAATATTATTTTCACTACATTCATTCATCTCCTCCTCCTCTTGTCTCCTATAATGGCCAGGCACTATCCAATATTGCCTAGTGCCCCCTCAACAGCTTTGCCAATTGCAATTGGGTCCAAAACTAGCGACTATTTGACAATGACACCATCTTTGAGTCATAAACGAGTTTTTCACGGTAGGAAGTCAAGAACTGCATGCCGAAAAAGGTCACGACGTTCGTCGGCCCCTAGCCGATGCGTGAATTATCATACGGTTGGCTCGTTGAGGTGCTTTTCGCAGGCAGGCAGGCCCCGAAGAAACCTTAATTATCAGGTGAAGGGTTTAAGGTTTTTGTTTGTATATTGTTGGTATGATGGCCAAGGGCAGTTTTGGAGAAAAGGGCTTATAGCCTGTCAAAATTCGGATTGAGAGAGTGATTTATTTCAATGTATTTCTGGCTTTAAGTATAGTTTTCGCCTTGAAAACTAAAATAGAGTACTAGAGTAATTATAGGAATCAAATAGTGGTCGAGCGGTTAAGACCCTCGAGCCCAATTTTGAAGTTTGAAGTTCGATTTCCATCATCCATCCTCTTCAGGATTTGTATTAAATGAATGAAATTGTCGCTTGATCAAAATTAGCAACAAAATAGTGTATACAGATGTTACATTGAATGTTCATGCATTGGTTGCGACATATTTTGGAGCACTTGATCATAATACTCATTTATGCACATATTACACCATACATTGGATACAACATTATGCATGTATATATTGTATAGGTCAATGTATTTCGAGGTAGTTACAAAAACAATAGTCAGAAAATATTACAGGGTGAGCCGATATACGTAATTGGGGTGGACCATATAAAACTAAAAGAAAAAAAATCATATAAATTTTAATTTGTTTTTTTAAAAAAATCTACCTTGTAAATTTTTTTAAAAAAATGGTGGGGGGCTCTGCCACTGACAAAAACTACACCTAGGGTTCAGGGCTAATTACCAAAAGCTCTAGTTATCCTTTAAAATTACAAATATACTCTCAAAGTTGATGTTTACCTAATAAATATCCTTCTCTTGAGCCCTCTTGGAAGTTGGGAGTGCAATTTTGTAAACTTAAAACAATGTGAGAATGCATTAATTTGTAATTTTAAATGATAACTACAGTTTGATATAATTAGGCTAAATCTTTGGGTGTAGTGTTTAAAATTAACCATGTATTTATATTGAGTTTGTGGGATAGGGTAAATGTAATTTTCTCGATATTATTACTTACGGCCTCGTCTAAACCTATTGTAAACAAAATAAAAAATAAAAAAAAATTAACCTATTCGAAACAATTATACGTAGTACCTATGAGCAAATCATTTTACAAGTTAAATACATTTAATTAAGGAGTTGCGAATCATTTAAGTTTAATAAAATTTGATATGGGGTACACTTAATTAATCCACCTATATATTACATGTAACAGCTTGCAAAAATGTCACAGGTGAATTAAGTGTACAGCTAAGAAAGTTGCCGCCATATTTACTATATATCTATATTTCCCTTCAAAAATACATAAGATATATTGGGTGAAATTAATTTAACCAGGAAGGGAAATAAATGGGAAACACGTGCTTTGTGCTTTTGTTTCTGAATATTCAAATTTCTTGGTTTTTTTCCAGTGAAACAATTAATAGCTATATATAGTACATTAAATACTAAAATAAAGACGTACCGATCAATTTTCTTGAGAAACTTTATAGTATGTCCTAACCATATATCCGACCCCTACAGCTTTAATAATCGTGGTTCGTGGAGTTTATTTCCTTTCAATAATGAAGGACATGGGCCATTTATGATTTGTTTATCTCCTTATTTAAGATTTGCCTCTAATTTTGGCATTTTTTTAATAAGTTGGGAGCGATGGTTGGAGTGGGGGTGATAATTATCTAAAAAAACTAAAAGACTCACGTTTTGAAACCTAATCAACACCACGATAACGTGTGTTTTAAGAGTCGGTCTGAACTCTGAACCTCACAAGTAATTTTGATTTCTCTTTGTCAATTTTCTTTTGGATTTTTCGTTAAGCACATGTCCATTGGCCAAATTTTGATATACTTTTGTTACTAATTTGAGTTTTGTTAATGTTTTGCCAGTTTTTGTTCAAACAATGGTCTCAAATTAGACAACCTAAATTTAATAACTCACTCAGGATTAGAATTATTTTTTTACGGTAAAATTGCAAAAGTTATTTTGAGTTTTATATTTCATAATTACAAATGTTCTCTTGATATTTATTTATACTTTTACAAATTACACCTATTAATGGGATATTTATAAAATAATTTCAAGCTTCAGGGAGGTGGTTGTAATATCTTGAGAGATTATAAATATAATCTAACCAAAAATAAAGTGTGTCTTTTGATGATTGTGTAATTATGTTGAACCGCAGAAGTAATCTTATAATTCGTTCTTCTTTTTTATTTGGATACTTTCTGGCTTGGGATTGGTCTCATTGGGACTTCATTTTGATAGCAAAATTTGCAGAACTTTTAATAATCAGTACAGTTATTGAAAATGCAGAATCAGATTAGAAACAGAACTAAAATAACCAATAAATAAAATAGCCTAAATCGTGTATTCGAACATATTATCCTTAAAATAAATTAAATCTCTTATTCGGATGTCTGTTTCCCAGGATAAGACTTGAAAATGGATTACCTCAATACCCAATGAATCGAAAACGCCTGAAAATATCACCAAAATATGCACGGGAGGCCAAGAGGAATATCATAACATCGTGTATGCAGGTCGCTACGCACACAAAATCAGTGGTTCGGAGCCCGAACCGGATCGTGATTTGCACCCCTTTGTGGACACGCGTGTGAGAGAGTCTTTATGCATATAATCTTACATCTTAAGAGTAAGGTGGCATTATATGAACTAGCCAAAAAGCATTTTGTTGTTCTATGTGGGACATACCCACCTTTCAAAAGAAAAAAAAAACTCATGGTTTCTTCTTTTAAATTAATTTTAATACTTCACTTTAAGCTTTAATTTCTCCTACATCCAAACACCATTTTGGACAAACAAATATTCGGTTTTAATGTTCTCACAGAGTAGAACAAGAATCTACTTTTACTTTTGTCATTAGACAATCGAGGTCCTAAGAAAATCGCACCCCAAGATGCAATTTCCTTCACTTTGCCAACACATTTTCCCTCTTATGATAATTTTATTACCTTTTATTACTAAAGGAATTTGTCAAGATAAATTCGGGATATCGATCCCTCCAATGCTTGTCATTTTTATCTAAAAATTTTTGTCAAACTTATAATACAGTCAAATTTCCGTCCAAATTGAAAAATTATCCAATTTGTTGTCTACAATGGCGTAACCATGAAATATTATCGGGTGAACCGATCACGCTGAAAATTAAGGTGGACCAGGATAAAAAAATTAAAAGAAAAATCATATAAATATTGACTAAAAAAATTAAAAATTTACCTAGTAAAAATAATTAAAAAGGGGGAGTCAGGCCCAGGTCCCCCCCAACTCTGCCAATGGTTGTCTATGTCATCAACATTCCATATCAAATCGCAATTTTTGGCAAAAATCGCACCAAATGTTCCAAATTTTAAAGTTACTGAACTAAAACCAAACTTTGGGATCAACCTTGTCTTTCTAGTGGTTGAGACGCGTGTGTTGAAAGGGCGAATGACCTGGGTTCGATCTCATACGAGTGTGTGTGTCCCCTCCTCAAGTTCCCCCAATTGTACTCAAAAAAAAAAAAAAAAAAAAAACTAAAACCAAACTTTGACAACCTAGCAGACAAAAAGTCTAAACAAGGTCAAATTCTTTGGACCAATTTTATAATTTTTCCCATTTAATTAGGGGTGGCCAAATCGAACCGAAATTGGGTTCCAAACCGGCACCGAGGACCTTGGTCAACAGTTTCAAAAGCGGAAGTGTGTTGGTCGGTTCTCTACGCTTGGTCTCAAAAATCGTTGAACAATCGTTTGTTCAAACCATCGGTGAAACCAAGGTGGAATCGTTGGTTAAAATCACAATTTTAAGTTAAACCGATGATTTTTATTTTTTTTGGTAAAAATATGCTTTAGAAGAAATGTTAAATGTTAAATGTTTTATATTTGCATGAGACACATCGTAAACTAAATGTTGCAAGCAAGCTACATGAAATGCGTGAACTTTGATTTATCTATCTAAGAGGATACGTATGCAACTTAATATTATTATTAACAATAAGTTCAAAACTTAATATTATTATGAATATTAAGTAAAATTGATAAATTGTTTTTAAAAAAGAAATTTAAAAAATTATCAAAATAGGAAGAAAAAAAAGCTGAAATCGTGGAGGAACCAAATTCTGTTCCGGTTCTGTTTCACGGGTAATGAGATGCTACCCTATTGGGTAAACTCAATTCCTCGTGATTTTCTTTAAGTGTCACTACTAGCGTATGAATGTGACTTTTTTCAAAAAAATAAAATAAAATGGGACACATGTCACAATCGCAATCGCTGATGAGCTGGATTGTCTAACTTGGTAGATCTACTTACCCCCTGTTTCACATGGACGAACCGCCGCCGTGACCACCCCTACATTTAACGGTCCAACATCACAATATTTCCCTTAACGGTCCAACATCAATGTTTTATATAATCTCTCAGCGCCAAGATTGGCAGAATTGATCGACAGAAACTTGTGACCCTTTCCATTATGGTTCAAAAATTTAGGAATTTCAATCCAAAAGGTTCACATCTAACCAGATGCAATATTTCCAGAAAATCTTTCCAACAATAGTTTGTCTTCAGTAGCATGTGGCCAACAAACTGTGCAACACGCGAAGAATAATATAAAAAGCACTGGTATAAGATACACTGAACCCAGCAGCATGTAAATATTTCGTGTGAAAAAAAAAAAAAAAAAGAAAAGGTTGTTCCGAAAGCTGTGTTCAAATTCCACTAACAAAACAGCTTAACAGGCCACAAAGCATATTCGGTCACGGAAAAATAGGACTAAAATGTAAAGGAGCATAAAATAGAGGACCATTTTGTAACACAATCTTTTCTTAAAAAGAGGAAAGAAAAAACATCTGTAAGTACATGGTGCACATATAACAGTTTTTAATGTTGTAGAAACAACACCACCAACAGATTCGTAGAATGCCAGAATATGATTAAAACATTTCAGTTCGGTGAACTAAACAGCATCGTTGCTAAATCCGAAGACGAACAAACGTCTTGTGACCCGATAACATAAGGGGAGAACAAAAGAAAATTATAAGTTAATTGAGGAACCCCAAGATCCTTGAAGCAACTCTGCGTAATTTGCAAATCGATGAGTCATCAGCAATCAGCATCTAACTATACAAATCATCTTCATCAGCTCCACCAGCAGAGGCTGCAAACGGGTCGGATGCAGACGCCCCAGCTGCTGACTCAGCAAAACGGAATTCAGTTCCAAACCCTCGTGACTGCTGCAGAGTCTGAGCAAATGCCTGGTATTTGCGTATGTCAGCGTCACTCACACTTCTACGAGCAAATTTCATCGACTCTTCGAAATGCGCGGCTTGATTTCAAACTTCGTCTTCAAGATCCTCATCCATAGAATCGGGATTATCTTTTCTTCTCCTCTCCTTTCTATGTCCTGAATAAGCACTAACGTCAATAAACTCACATCCATAATCTCAGTGGAAAGCAATCTTCAATCAAACTCATAATTTGTAATGCCAGAAATGGTGTAACAGATTAAAAGCATAAAAATTTAAAGGTCAAAACAAAATAACCAGCTTCACTCTTGAATAAACCAAACACCCCAACTTCCACTAAATCTTGTTTTTGCCCAATGGATAGCTCAGTACTTGCGATTTTCCGCTCAAAGAGAGACAGAGAAAACCAACATATTTGATCAATTATAAGGAAGTTTGATACATGTATTGGAATCACTTGCCATGTACATCACGAAAATTACGAGTCAAAGAATCACAGCTTATAAGAATATTTTGGAGCTTATCTGCTTCTATTTTACTGTATCACAGAACAACTTGCAAGAAACTCAAACATCAGTGTTCAATAGTGCCAAAGTAGAAAGGTAGACATACATTTGTGTTCCCAAGTCCATGTCAAATGTAAAATCTTTAGAGAGAAAGGGTAAAACAAATTCAGTTTTCCCCTGCTAAATCGACTGCAGTGTCATGAGAGAGATTTTTCCACAAATTTGCATAATCAGTTTTCGGAAAAAGAAAAAAATACACCTGGTGGTCTGATTCCAATGAAAATTTTACAGAGGGCCAGAGGCTAGAAATATTCCACTCATTTCAACAAGACAAACCTGGAAAAGCTAAAGCTCATTGAAGACGCACAAAAGGAGCTGCCACGGTAACCTAAAACTATGGTTTCTTTGTAGCACAAAAGAATAGCAGATGTTACAAAAAAAAAAAAAAAAAAAAGGGAAAAGGCAACAACACATTCTTTCTTCTTTTAAAATACTAATTGAATCATTTTTAGATTTTGTATGGATAAGTCCATTGTACTGGTGATCAGTAAATATTGATGTCTGGTAGCAAATAGGCACAGAGATAATATATCATATACCCAAGAAGCATAAAGGGAGAAGCAATAAAGGAGGAGGACAAAACGTTTCTTTCTCAATGTTCTCTCTTATGGCATATTTGCAAGCCCTCTGACAAATTTCCGTGATATCTGCTCCACTAAATCCTTGAGTATATTTGGCAAGGGCACGAAGATCAACATCTTTGGAAAGTGGTGATTTTCGGAGGCAGGCTTTGAAGATCTGATGGCGTGAATCTTCGTCTGGCAGGGGGATATATATCAACTGATCTAGACGACCTGGACGTAGAAGTGCTGGATCAATAATGTCAGGTCTGTTAGTAGCCCCAATTATGAAAACAGTCTTTTTGGCGTTCATTCCATCCATTTCCGTCAAAAGTTGATTGAGAACTCGGTCAGCAGCACCACCAGCATCTCCAACACTGCTTCCTCTCTGCAACAATACCAAGAAGCATTGCTTGTAAGCTCTCACAATCTTTGTCTTATAATTAAACATTAGCCAAACACGAATTTTTTTAATAATGTTCATATATTTATAAATGGGAAGTGGTATAACCTGCGTGGCAATAGAGTCAAGCTCGTCAAAGAAGAGGACGCATGGAGCAGACTGTCTAGCCTTGTCAAATATTTCACGAACATTGGCTTCACTCTCTCCAAACCACATAGTGAGCAATTCAGGTCCTTTAACACTGATGAAATTGGCTTGGCACTCATTTGCAATTGCCTTAGCTAGTAGAGTTTTGCCACATCCAGGAGGACCATAGAAAAGAACACCCTTTGAAGGTGACATACCAAATTTCTCAAACTTCTCTGGATGTTCCACGGGATATTGAACAGTCTACACAACATAATAAAGAGATTATGAAAGATCAAGTTTAATAAATATGGCACATCAAATAAGTCGGTGAAATCCGCCTTAACAAATATTACCTCCTGAAGCTCCCTCTTGACATTTTCAAGCCCCCCAATATCTTCCCAGCTAACATTGGGCACTTCAACAACCTGGTCATCAATTATGAGAATATTGTGAACATAAATTTTCAAAATAGAATGAATATTACAACTGCACGGGATAATATAGCATTACAGCCAAAGTGCACTTACTGTCTCCCGCAAAGCAGAAGGATTGCTTATTCCAAGGGCAGTGTGGAAATGCTCGTTTGTAACAGCCATGGAGTTTAGTATCTCAGCATCAATTGAATCATCTTCCAGATCAATGACATCCATTTTCTCTCTGATGCACTGAAGCGCAGCTTCAGTGCAGAGAGCTGCAAGGTCAGCACCAACATATCCATGGGTGTCTTTTGCTATTCTTTCTAAATCAACCTGTAATATCAAAAAAATTGGTCAATGAAATTGAATTTGGCTCAGGAGAAAATAGAATCAATTCCTAATATAGTTAACAGGCCTTACATCATCAGATAGTTTCATGTTCTTGGTGTGAATCAAGAACCTCAAGGCGTCCAACTTCATCAGGAACACCAATGTCTATTTCCCTGTCAAACCTACCAAACCTTCTCAAAGCAGGGTCAATGCTGTTCGATCGATTAGTTGCCCCCATAACAATGACATGGGCACGAGATTTCAACCCGTCCATGAGAGTCAAGAGCTGAGAAACAATCCTCCTTTCAACTTCACCATGTGTCTTCTCTCGCTTAGGCGCTATCGAATCAATTTCATCAATAAAAATGATCGATGGTGCATTCTTCTCAGCCTCCTCGAATGCTTTTCTCAGATTGCTCTCACTCTCTCCAGCCAATTTGGACATAATTTCAGGCCCATTAATCAAAAAGAAAAAAGCACCAGTTTCATTAGCAACAGCTCTAGCAATCAAGGTTTTTCCAGAACCAGGAGGTCCGTAAAGTAAAATTCCTTTTGGTGGTTTCACACCTATAGATTTGAAAAGCTGAGGGTGCCTCAGAGGCAATTCCACTAATTCACGGATCTGAGCCATCTGCTTACGAACACCACCCACATCATCATAGCCAACCTCATCCAACCTATCCTCATCCTCTCTCCTCACAGGCTCCCCTTCACAGAAAATCTCAGTATCAGGGGCAACAACACAATACTCCCCAGGGTCAGTCTCAATGACTTTAAATTCCACGCTCCTCATCCCCCCTCTCACAAGAAAATGGTCCCCTTTCCTCAATGGGCGATATGCCTCCAGAAAGTAAGCTGCACAGACAATGTCAATGTTTGATGAGGCTTTAAATTAAGACAATACCCTAGAGATTCATTTGATTTGAACTATTATGAAGCGCAAGCTGTTAAAAGACATAATCGTATTTAAGGGCTTACGTTTCAAGTATACATCAAAAAGATCCCCAGTGAGACCTTCTATTGTATCATCCAAGGGCAAGATGTGGACACGCTTTCCATATTTCACATCTGGGCACTGGTGCACGGATACAACGTCCCCAAGCCGAACACGCAAATTCGTCCTGATGACCTTGTTCATCCTAATCTTGACTCTTCAACGGTCTCATCAGCTAGGGCAATGCACACGGTATCCTTTCTTTTCTTCCCTGAAAACCACCAACAGAAGGATTCTCAAAATTTCAGTGCACCAAAACAATTACATGGTGACCAAACAGATACATCTGAGTGTGACAACAATATATGTTTTCCAATATTGTCTGCTCCATAAACCATGAAACAACTACACTATGATATCCTTCCAGGTATCATATTATCTCGGGAACACCAAGGTGGGGAGTCGGCATTGGTATTCACAAAAAGGTTAACTCACTATTGAAAGGTCAGATAATCGTCAAACAGCACATACAACTCCGCCATGAAGCCATAATTCAATTATCACTAAATTCTTCATTCAAGCCTAAGTAAACCAAATTTCGGATTTGCGACTATACAAACCCCATTATATTGTGACAATCAATATTACTATAAACTAATTAACTGAATTACTATATATCCATTTGTTCCTATGTCCATTATCGGATTTGTGAAGTAATTACGCCTCAATCAGTAAGCAAGTCCAGCAACGATTATTTCATATAAAGATCTTTAAAACAAATCAAGAAGAAAAACAAACCCTAACCCCTTCCCCACTTAAAATTTAAAAAATATTTCCTAAATTAAAATATAATTAAACTAAGAAAATAAAACCTTAATCAAAATAGTGTCCCCACGGAAAAGCTGGAGCTTTTCCATGGTGGTGGGGTGGAGGGCGACGACGGAGTTGTCGTCGTTGACCGCCTCATCCACAACCAGGCGATTCGCAGCCTTTTTCCTCTCCAAGATCGCCGTCGAGAAGTCCTTCTTGCCGCCTTTCCTGCTCGAAACAAGAAAAACGCGTCATGTTTTCCGGGGATCATTTTTTCCAAAATTAGACGGACAAAACACAAAGTAGCGATTCGTCGAAGAAAGATGAATCTAGTCGGTTATACTCACGAATCAGATGATTCAGCTTGATTACTCATGTTGTCGGTGATCTGAGGATGGAGGATTGGAGAATACGATGATGTTTCTTGAACTGAGAGAAAGAAGAAGAAACAGTGATAAGAGTAGAATGTAGTAGATATAGAGGGTTTGTGTATGTATGTGAATGCGTATTTGTATGTATATAGGACACTAATTCGTATTTGTATGTATATAGGACAGTACACTTTGATGGGAAAAGATAAGCATTTTTTTTTTCTTTTTGAGGGTGGAAAAGATAAGCATTTGGGGATTGCATATGATAGGATTATAATTATCACACTTATATGTTGCAAATTTTTGTTTGGGATCATGTATTATTTTTTTCCCTTGTCATCTAAGAATGCTTATATTGTGTTTCGTAAGTATAATTATGAGTGATTAACATGGAAATGACAAAATGTACTAACTTAAAGGCCCAAATTTGGTTTGTTGTCAATTCATTTGTTTTCCACACATCCACAACCCTGATTGAAAATTTCTTACGGACACCAAAACCAAAGAAAGACTTCGAATTTCCCAAAGCTTATCGCTATCATCCATTGTCATAACTTAACTTTTCATATTTATTTACATGATTTATATCATTCATAAATATAAATACATGCATATTAATATTTCATATTGACATTAAAACACTTGAATAATCTTGATATGTCAATTTTTAGTTTAATTATGTTAGGTTACTACTTGTGCACTATTTAAAGAAATCGGGTAATAAATATTTTGAGCTTTATTTTATTACATCAATTGATTTATTTGAGTTTATAAAGTACAAATATATGTTTAGTATACATTTTTAAATACATGTATATGTAATTAATTGTTAATCATAAGTTGAGGGGTCAATATGCATTTTAAACACACTTTAAGGGCTAAAGTGCAATTTTTGAAAACTTTGCATTATTGCTTCTTTAATGTGAATTTTGACAGCTACATGGTGAAATGAATCTGGAAGTTTCATCATTGATTGGGAAAAAAACAAAACAAAACAAGGAAAGGAAGAAAAGGAAGGAAAAAACTTACGTATGCTCATTCTTCATCAAAATCCAAGATTCTTCCAACTTTTCTTTGATTTTTGTTTAGGAAAGCAATCTTACATATATATCTTTGGTTAAGAAGGATATATCTTCAAATAATTAGTAAGTATATCTAGTTTTTGTTAATTTTTGTTATATAAACATTTGATAGCACATATAGTCATAGTTGTGAATTTTTGCTCCTTTTAATCTTTCAATACATGTAATATAATGGTTAGATCTTAAATATATGTTCATAAAAATATTTATACATGAGTTTAGTTTATGTTTTTGAGTTTTAAGAAGTCAAAAATCCGATTTAGGGTTTGTAAAACAAGAAAGAACAAGAAAAACACAAAGTTGTTATAGTATAAAAATCTGTTTTACTATATTGTAGAGAAAGTTGCATTTGAAGGTCTAAAATCATGAGTTTTAATTATTTGAAGGCATGGTTATATTTTTATACATGTTAGTTTATTGTGGTAAAAATTTGGGAGTGATTGAATACATTAAGAGGTGTGAAAATCTACATGAACTATAAGGTGACAACATGATCCCCTGTTTTACGCCTTAGCGGTCTTTTGTATTGCTCTATTTCGACCAATTTAATCTCCGAATTTGGAGTTTTGTAAAACATAAAAGTTGTAAAAAATTGAATTAGCTTTTCAGACAACTTGAATCACCTTAATATCATTTTTCTACAGAAAGTTATGGTGAAAATACTAAAGGCTTGCCGCAGTGAAATTTTCGACATTTTAGTTGAATATTTTCTAAGTTTTGTCAATTGTGATTAGTTAAAATGCATACATGGCATACATACATGACTTCATTAGTACTTAGTGTATGATATTAAATTTGGTTATGCATTTTTGATATATTTATAGGTCAAAATCTCGATAAAGAATCGAATAAGGTTGAGTAGACGAATCGGGATAAGGACTCCACCCCGTGAGTATAATCTTGTAATTTGTTATTTGACTCTTATGTAATTGTATGATTGATGTTTTTGAATGAATCCAATGTGTTCTAAATGTGAACTATATGGTTGTTTTGGTGATATTATGATGATGTCGATATGAATGTGAGAAATGTGAAATATATTAATGATATTGATATGTATATATGAAATGTATTGATGAAATACTTGATATGGATATGAATTATGTGATATGAAATATGCATTCATCGAGAGATAAAGGATTCTCATTATGGCCACCAATATCCTTGAATCATGTGTTCTGATTTTGAAATTTTCCGAATATAGAGTAATCCGCATCTTACCACCCCACCGAGTTCTTGGAACTCAAGTATATGTGTTATGAATTACAGAGTGCCATGGCCATATTCGTGATCACGATTTATTCTTGGATATGGATGGTCCATAACAGTAAAAGAATATGACTAAGCATATGCATTTGTGTATTTATTAATGATATAAATCGAATGTGTAAGATGTATTGATGATGTACTTGTATTGATGTTGTGCTTGTATTGATGATGTACTTGATTGATGTTGTGCTTGTATTGATGATGTACTTGTATTGATGTTGTGCTTGTATTGATGATGTACTTGTATTGATGTTGTGCTTGTGTTGATGATGTCTTGTGTGATGTTAAATAACTTGTTACTCGATTGTACTTATTGAGCTTGCAACTCACCAATTGCAATATTGACTATTTTTAGATTATGTAGATGAAGTGACATGTGAAGCTTTTGTACAAGTAGAAGTATAGATCCAAGGTCGGCCGGTGATTTTCTCCTTCTTCCTCACTCATCATTTGCATATTATTTTAGGATCTTGTTTATAGGAATGTGGTCTATAATGATTTGTAATATATAACTTATGTATGTGTGTATGAGTGTTGAAAACCGTTTCATTTGGGAACAATGTTTGTGTTTGTACAATATGTTTGCAATAATAATAAATATGCGCACTCGATAAATAAAGCAGCTTGTAATGCATTTAAGTTGGTATTTGTATTTTAAGTGTATATGTTACAGGTAAGGGTGTTACATCCATATCCGAGCAAGAAGAAGACAACAACACGTCATATTGGCTCCATCTTTCTATTAACATATGTTGTTACCCAATTTATTGTATGTTTATCAACATTGGGGCTTCTATCTATACGGATGTTGGGAATTTATCTAAATTTTGGGTTTACTTATGTTGTTGGATGGGGTAAAATTTGTGTTTTTGTGGTATTTTTGGTCGATTTTTGGTTGATAGAAATTATACATTTGTGTAGTGAATGTTTTTTTTTTTTATAAACAAGTTATTCTGTCTTGTGGATTGGAAAAATGAGATGGAAAAGCTTTTTGA
The DNA here is from genome assembly GCA_016081115.2 of Rehmannia glutinosa. Classification (NCBI taxonomy): domain Eukaryota; kingdom Viridiplantae; phylum Streptophyta; class Magnoliopsida; order Lamiales; family Orobanchaceae; genus Rehmannia; species Rehmannia glutinosa. Next base: position 9,346,717 of record CM071924.1, read on the forward strand.
TGAACTATATATTTTGATAAATCTGATCAGGATGTTTCCTATTTTGGTTTTGATTGTGGTGAAATTTAAAAAAATAAAAGTACACCCAATTTTTATGCTTAAAATATGGATCTTCGTGCCCGTTGTCGATTTCTTGAAAATAAGGAACATCTTTTTGTTTAATTTTGAAGGTGTAATCGCAAGAATGAGCGGCGATAAATATCCACCATTTTTCGAATCTAAGCGAGCAATTTTCATGGTAGGTGCGAACAAGCATACACCACCCGTTACATGTTCTTTGTGGATTTTCACCAGGGTTCAAACGCTTGATGAAGGCAAACCAGGGTGACGCTTCATGTCGGTGTCCTACTGAGGGTATGCTCTTTTTTATTGGTTTGAATTAGTTAGAAGTTGTGTAATTTATTTATAAAAATTTTGATGTTTCATTTTGTCATATTTCGGTGAGTAAGTGTGGTTATTTGTTTGGCTTGATCCGGAACTTTCGGCCGATCACCGATATCATCGATGGTTTAGTTGAGAAATTAAAGATAACGAAGGAGAACGGTATTATCTAACGAGAAAGGTCGTCGTCTCATGAGGTTGACAATATGTTCATGGTTCCTAACTGTTATCATGTTTGTAGTTGCTTATATTTTATATAGTAAACTTAATTTTATCGAATAGTTCACCACTTCATCTCGTCTGAAAAAAGAAAATTGTTAACATGATGTTTCGGATATGTGTGTTCCCTATATGTATGTCATATATATTAGCGTTAACTAATATATGTGTAATGTTTGAGGCATGAATCTATTATGAACAATTGTATGTAACATCTGGTTGTCTAATTTGAAGTTTTACTATGTTAATGTATTATTTTTTTGTGACCATTGGCTGCTTCAAACATCCCTATGCATTATGGTTTGTGCTTTGTCATGGATTTTAAATTTTGTTGAACTTGTAAAAAAAAATAGTTAATGGTTATCTTAATGTTTTTCATTATTTTTTTTTGATTTTAAGGCTTAACCTAATACATATTTAGTAAGAAATATATGTCTTTAATGCTTACCTACCCATTTGTCTTTGGTTTAGGTGAATACGTGAGTATTCAATTTGATGTAACTTGTTTCTTCACACTATAAAACCTGCATTCCATCATTGTATCCCCATGCAAACTTGTAGTTTCCTCTTTTCAGTCTAGCTAGGTCGGTTATTGGCTTTATCATACATCTTTTCAAATTATGGTGTAGAAAATGAGTTGTTTGTGGAGGTGTATAGTAATATCTACCAAAGAAAATAGTTAATTGTGTAGGTTGTCACCCTTAAAGTAAGCTTCTATAAATAGGACCTCACACAATCTTCTCTTTACCATATCTTGTTTTTTGTGTATGTGGCTTTGGAGACTAAAAACATAGTGCATTGGTGAGGGAATAGGGTATGTCGGCTAGTCATGGCTAAGTTGTTTTGGACTCATCCAAGCCGATTATTTGATTGATCTTCATTGGGTCGAGAAGAAGACACAATGTTCATTGATGCGCTACTCCTAGAGCAAGCGAATTGGAGTCCCTTTCATGCCAATGAATTTGCTTTGTTAAAATTCTTTATGAATGTGGTCAATAAAGGTCTTAATAAGTCATTCACCATTGATGACTATATAGATCGTGTTGAACTTCCTCACAAAGCGCCATCGTATTTTCTCATGGGTTATTCGAAGCACTGTGAAATATGATGCAGCTAGCAACCGCATTCTACGCAGGTCATACAGAGACAAAAGAGACAATTGTATGAATCTAAAGCCCCGAGCAATTTGCCAAAGTAAATTATGATTATGGCCTGAGATAGATGACAACCTCTTAAAGTCCGATCATTTGGCTATAGGTTGGTTGGATCTTTCTTACATCACTAACTCCTCAAGACCCGTGCAAGTATGGGTACCTAAAAATCGATTTCCTTGATTGCGAGTTCAAGAAACAGTTGAGTGCCAAGGAACCTGGTACATGGATAGTGGTCACATTCCAGGACATATGTGAGGAACAAGAAAATCATCAAAATTCAAGGAGATTAGAGGTGCAAAAGTCATATTTGGAGAAATAAAGCTCCGGAAATAAGAGGGCATTGGATCCATCAAGAAAAATGGATTGAAAATCACGATGTTGCATATGTTGAAGGCCTCAACTTCAACCTGTTAAGCATCGACCAACTCGTAACAAGGGATATAATGTTGGATTTAATATGGGAGTGTGCCAAATTAAAAGACACTCGAATCAAATGAAGTAGTGTTGCAAGGATCCGCACAAAAGAATATGTATGTGGTAGATTGGTCGATTGCCACACCAAGCACTTGTCCTAGCAAAAAGTGCAGTCCGAATCAAATTGGTTGTGGCATAAGAAGGTCGAGTCACCGAATTTCAAGACAATTAACAAACTTGCAAGGAGTAATCTTGTAGAAGACCGCCAGACTTCGAATGTACAAGAATAAAGAGTTTGTGATGCATGATGGAAAAGCAAATCAAATCATCATTCAAAGAAGAAGCCGATCCATCTTCAACAATGATATTACATCTGTTGCATATGGACTTATTTGTCCATTGAGCTACCAAAGATAAGTGGAAGTTACCTCAATGAAAAGAGTTCAAAATGAGAAGAGTCAAACCATTATAAAGATAAGATCTAATAAAGGAACCGAGTTTGTCAATGGAATAATAACTCAAAAGATTGTGTGAAAATGGTATTATCATGAATTATCTGACACGGACTCCAAACAGAACGGAGAAAGCGAGAAGAAAGAACAAAACTCTTTCGAGGAAGTCGCAAAGAACCATGTTAGTCAAGCCGGGATTGCCAAAAAGATTTTGGGGTCAAGCCATCAATCTTTGCATGCTATACCCAAAATAGATGCATGATCAATAGACAAACCGACAAAGACTCCCATGAAATATGGATGGAGAAAGCCAAATGTTGGATATTTTAGAATATTTGGATGTAAATGCTTAATCCACAACAATGTCAGATAATCTAAAGGCTTTTGATGCTAAAGTCGATGAAGGCATCTTCTGGGATACTCAACCAAAGCAAAGCATACTGGGTCGAACAAAGAGGACTATGGTCACGCGAAGAGTCTATCCATGTGGTTTTTGATGAACCAAATGTAATCGGAAAGATATTGAAGAGTTAGCTTATGTTCGAATCGCCTAACTATGCGAAGAGTCCTTATGTTGATGTTGAAGATGGAGCAATCAACCAAGATAAAGATGAGATAGTCAATCTCAAAGACAATTTGAAAAATCTGCAACTAAGTGATGATGAGAGAGCTGCCAAGACAACACAAACCGTAAGATGACTCAACCCAAATTGATTTACTTCAACTTTGATGTGAGATGGCCGAGAGATCATCCACCGAGCTAGTTATTGGAAATGTAAGAGATGGTGTAGAGCAGATCCGCAGCTCAACAAAAGCAATGTTCACTTGTTTTATTTCCCAAATAGAGCCAAAAGATCGTCCCCAAGCATTGGATGACACACATTGATTCAAGCCATGCAAGAAGAGTCGAATCAATTTTGAAAGGAACAATGTTTGAATTGGTGCAAAACTAACCCATCAAAATGTTATTGGCACAAAATAGGTTTTGAAACAAGATGAATGAAAAAGGTTACGTGGTAAGAAACAAAGCAAAGATTGGTAGCCAAGGTATTGCGAAGAAGGGAATAGATTTTGATGAAACATTTGCTCATGTTGCAAGATTAGAAGCAATAAGGATGTTTCTGACTATCTTTGCTCACAAGAACTTCATTTGTATATCAAATGGATGTGAAAAGTGCATTCTTAAATGGACTCAAGAAGAAGTTTATGTTGAACAACCTCCGGTTTTGGAGCGGAAGACTTTGGAGATAAGGTGTACAAACTCAAGAAAGCTCTATATGGATTGAACAGGCACCTAGGCATGGTATGATACATTATCTCAATTTACGACAGATAATGGATTCACTCAAAGGCAAAGTGGACAAAACACTCTTCGTAATTCAAGATGGAGAGAGTATCTTTGTTTGTTCAAATATATGTGGATGATATCATTTTTGATCCACAAACAAAGAGTTGTGTGATAAATTCTCAAACCTCACAAGAAAATTTGAGATGAGCATGATGGGAGAGAGCCGACATTCTTTCTAGGACTTCAAGTTAAACAGTGAAGGATGGAACCTTCATAAGTCAAACAACGTACACAAGGATTTAATGAAGAAATTTGGTATGGAAGAGAAGTCTTCATGAAAATACCAATGAATACATCAGTGAAAAATGGACATGGATGCAGATGGCAAGCTGGATCAAACAAGATACGTAACACTTATTGGATCAACGCTTATCTAAACAAAGAAGGCCGACATCACCTTTGCAATGTGTATGTGCAAGATTTCAATCTACACCAAAAGAGAGCCATATGATCACAGTTTAAGAAATCCTAAGATATTTGAAGGGATGCTTTAGGGAAGTCGGCTTTTGGTATCCAAAGGAAGGTGGATTCAAGCTAATTGGTTACTCGGACTCGACTATGTTGGATGTAGAGTTGACAGAAAGAGTACTTGATACATGTCAAATGCTTGGAAACAAAGTTGGTTTCCTGGTTTAGCAAGAAGCAAAACTTCACCATTGCCCCACGTCATGGTGGAAAATTTGAGTACTATAGGGATGCGGGCGTTGTTGTGCCCAAGTCTTATGGATGAGACAACAACCGAGAGATTATGAAATTGAAGAAAAGAGATTCAATTATGTGTGATAACACGTTGCTATTGCAATCACTTTCGAGAATCTTGTGTTGCATCAAGAACAAAGCACATTGATGTTAGATATCATTTCATAGAGATCATGTTGAAAAGAAGATATCACTTTGGAATACATCTCAACCGATAAGCAGTTAGGCGACATATTCACAAAGCCATTATGAGAATCAAGATTTGAAGAACTCGAGCATGAGCTAGGGTTAATTGAGTCGAGTTGATACTTAGAAGACTCAAGAAAAATGAAACTTGAAAAGATGAAAATTGAGCAAATTTCTTGAATCGACCCAGTGAACCAGATACCAGATCGGAGAAAGTCACCAGACGAGTTAGGCGACAAAATCGAGTCCTATATGAATAAAGAGAAGAAGAGTTGAGTAAGTTAAGGAGTTAAATTTGAGTTACTTATGAGCTAAGTGACAAAAACGTGATCGTTTTTAATGAGCGGGAATGTTTTTAAGGATAGACGTCGATGTAATTATGCCGGAATGCGAAAGTCGCACAACAAGCATATGATAGGATATAAATGCTTTTGCCGCATTAAATGCGAGCAATTAAATGCAAATTAGACATGCTAAATCCGGAGCCGTTGATCTTGATCAAAATTCAAAACCAAAAACACGCCCTTTCATAACCCTTATATACCCTATTTGTTCGGTTTCTCTCTCTCACTTCAAAAACTGCTCTTCTTTCCAAAGCAAGAAAGCAAGCATCTTTTCTCTCAAACCTACCAATCTTCAAAGCAAGTTCATCAAGTTTAAGTTCGATAAAATCAACGAAATGGCACCCATGATTTTACTAAGCTGCGTGAATCAAATCCATGGATCAGCGGTGGTATTTTGAAGGGATGATTAAGCAGGGTTAGATAAACCATGAAGAAAATTCTTGATAAAATT